>JAZGTK010003419.1:0-27450 GCA_036877625.1 Ambastaia sidthimunki
TGTGGATCAGAGTTTTGTGTCAGGAAGTCGAGGCAGTCTGTGCTTTAAACATTTCACTCATGAGAGAGCAGCGCTGCCCGACGCCTCCAGCAAAAGTACCGGCTGAAGAGCTCAGACACAGGTAACAGGGCCAGACACCCGCCTCTGATGTTTCTCTGAAGAGCTGTTACACTCTTGAATGAATCTGAGATCATGGTGCCTGTATATTTTATGTATTGTATTATAGAGGGCCAGTGCATGTTCATTAATTAATCTGATGTATTTAGAGAAATAGGCACTGAAAAACTTTTATAATATGATTATTTTTAATGGACATTTCTTTCAACAGAATACACTAGAGGACCATTAGACCTTTTATATTCAGATAGTGTAATTCCAGCATTTGCCAGCATTTGCGCAGTTTCGTTACAGCATTTGCCCCTTTGCAAATAATGGTTTGAATTTTCTGACGTCACATTTGAAGTGACGCCAGCATTAGTCTGACACCATAAATGTTTTAGACCTTGTCATGAGTTATTAATATAGTATTGCTATTATATGATATTTTGCAGAGTACACAAAACTTAAATCATAGGAAAAGACAGAAAACAGTTTCTAAACTGTGAAATTTTAAACACGTGAGGTTTCACTCAATGTCCTGTTAGAAATAATAAGTGCTGGTTTGTGCCAGAAATGTATTTACAGTGGGAGACATCTTGATTTTTTTGTGATTTTTATTTATATTTGTATAATGTATTTATAATGTTATTTTAGTATGTTTTAGATGACAGCAGTTGTTTTGTTTACAGAATTTGCATTTTTTGTGTGTTTGAAATAGTGGTACAAGACTTGAGAACCAATTCTTAATAGAAAGAATTGTAGTTGTAAGTCGCTTTGGATAAAAGGTGTCTGTCTAAATTAAATAAATTCTCAGATAAATACATCTTTATCTGTGAGAAACATGTTTTAAACGTAATTCATTAGAGCTGGATTTTGAGTCAGAAAAAAAAACTCTCTTTAAAAACAACAGTTTGCTGAAAAATAAAAATTTATTAATTTACCCTCAGACCATCAAATAATGTCTGTAAAGTTGTAAATAATGTTCAGTTTCTTGTTGCATTATTCACACAGCAACATTTGGCACACACAGCTCAAACTCATTTTCAATCAAGAATTAAAGGTGTATTAGCTCATGAAAATCCTGTTTGTTTCCTTGAGTTAAATTTTATTTTTTTAGTCACCTGTAAATCTGCATTTTGCAAATCCAAGACGTGCGGTTTAATGGTTTGCAAGAAGTTGTCAGGCTTCTTAAGACTGCTCTGTGTTTAACGCAGATGTTTCGTTAAAGCACTAAAGACTAAAGAGATTTTTAAGATTATCATGAGCMMAAAAAATATCATRAAAAAAAAAATGTAAACAAAAAAACAAATTCCTTTTGAAGTTTCCAAGCTACATCCCGCAAACAGAAGAAATATTTTCAGATTTGTATAGATCACGTCTCCACTTCAATCCACAAATTTTTGTACAATTATAGCCACACTTATGTGCCACTGAAGGTTTTTGGGGGTAACTTACAGGTAATACTAATTGGTAAATACCAGAATATTGAGGGCCATAGATTTAGAAAATATAATGAGTGTTGATGGTAGTGTCTTCCCCATGAGATAACGGCTTTAAAGAAACAACATGTGTCGCATCCTTTGAAAATAGTTTGATCGTTAACAATGCCATGAATTTAAATACATTTCCACTGCGATTTACATCACAAAGACTTTACATACATACAAATCATTAGCAATGTACAAATTTTATTTAAATACATGTTCTTTCAAGTCAAGGACATAAAACAGGTCCGTGTAGTAACGCTTTTACATTTACAAAGAATTGTTTTGCCAACAAGATCTGTAACAATAATCATGTATCTGAGATGTTTTCATTCTCACTGTTTTCTGTCTTTATTACAGACTCATTGTTGCGCTTAAGCAGTTGTGGAACCTGCAGTAAAATCGTGCTGCAGTAAATGCAGAATGTTTTGCGTCAGAATGTTTTGCGTCAGGTGTCGTGTCAAAATGTCTCTTTCTCTTGAGCTGCTGTGTGTGTCGTCCTGACAGTCGGTCTGTGATCAGCACCTACTGCCTCTGACACACACGCAAAACCTTGTGCTCTAGAAACAAATAAGATAAAACAGCTTAAAAGCATTCAAAGACACTGAAACTGTTATTTGAATAAATTAAATATAAAAAGAAAAATAACAATTATTTAATATTAAGTTTTTGACCTGCAGTTCACATAGTTGAGAAAGTGTTTAAATTGTGTAACAGAGACTTTTTTTTAAATGTTTCATGTAGATTTTAAATAGAGATTTTTTTGGAAAAAATGCAGCTCTTGTTAGATGTTAAAAGCAGGTGGGGGAGGACTTTCAGTTTGTCATGAGAACACCACAAGCGGTCTGATCTGTGGGTGGTGTGTTGTGGTTTACCGGTTCGGTTCTGAATACTGTTACACTTCTAATCTCTATAAATCTACAACGTACTGAAAAGCTGAACTCTGGTTTGCTCACTTCAACAGTTCGTTCAGCTCTCTTTTGATCTTATTGACGACAGGGGGCCCCTGATACACCAGAGCTGTGTAGAGCTGCACTAAAGACGCTCCAGCCCGGATCTTATCCAGAGCGTCCTGCCCACTGGCCACTCCACCAACTCCAACGATGGGAATCTTTCCTACAAACTCACACAAATGAAAGTGTTTTCCTTATTAACCACATTAACTGTGTAGACATGCCTCAGCAGTCCATCACCTAACACACATCACAGGTGAACATCAATTCCAACTTCAGGAGAACAACGAGACTTTAGCTTTTTTAGTATCTAAGGTTACCTTGGGTCAAGGTGTACATCTCTCTCACAGTGCGAGTGGACATTTCTTTGAGAGGCTGACCACTGAGTCCACCTGTCTCATGTTTTTTGGGGTCTTTCAATGTCTCAGGCCTGGAAACAGTGGTGTTGGAAACCACTAAACCATCAACACCAACCTGAAACAGAAAGTAAAAGGCAAAAATAAACTTTCTGTGCTGTGATTGTTGAGTCAGTGTTAAAAGTTCTGCTTATACTGATTTGAACTGTGATGTGTATTTGAGACAGACCTCCATGATAACTTCAGCGATGTCTATTTTGTCCTGTGCAGACAGATCAGGGGCGATCTTCACTAAGACCGGAGGACGCTTCTCACTCTGCAAAGAATCTCTCTCCTTCAGCACCTGAAAATTCAGAAACAAACTCTTAAAACTGATTCAGATGACGAGAAAATAAAGACCTGCAGCCATATTCACAAGCTTTAATGAAAGACACATCTCAACAACAACTCACTTCACTTACTAAACTAATACAACTAATCTGACTAATACAATTTCACTTGTTTTAACACAGAGATCTATTGGTAGGAGCATATAATGACAATAACAGTGTATTGTTAAAAACAATAATACAGTACAGTCTGTAATACAGTACGAGACAGAAATATTTTTGCATTGTGATGTCACAGTTTATTTAAGTCCATATGTAAATAATAAAAATATATTTTATAGATATATTCATATATTATAAATAAATATATAAATATTATAGATGTTTATCTGCACTGGAGTCATGCTCCACCTTCTCCAGCAGATGGCGCAGTTCCTGTTTGCCCTGTAGGTCTCTGAGGCCGGGTGTGTTGGGGCTGCTGACGTTCACCACCAGGTAGTCAGCGAGGGGAGCCAGCGTCCTCACGCCCTGCACATAATCTGACACGGCCTGTGCAGACAGCTTGTTCTTGCCCAGATTGATGCCGAGAGGTTTACCTGCTGAGAGTGAACGGTGAGGGCGATACAGAGCAGAGCCACCTTCCTGGAAAACTCGCTGAGACATATTCAAATACGTAGGAAAAATCACTGCCTGTGTTTGATGTCCACAGTCAAGCTCGGAATGACACTCTGAACATCTTGTTTTTTCCAGGACATTAGAGACAGCATGTCACAAAACAATTTTTACAATGTTCCCCAAAAACACACAGATTTTAAATCTAAACAAAGGGACGTTACTTCAGAAATTCAATGAATAACATCAAGACTGAAGGTAGTTTTGTGATATTTACCTCTGGTCAGTGCAGACTGTGTGAGCTCTCTCGCTTTCAGCCTGTCGTACATCGACGAAAGGCCACAGCTGTTGAATCCATATCTGTCAAACACACACAAACACAACTTTACAATCTATACAAATACACAAACATGCTTTTTTACACTGAAGGCACAAAACTGAAACTGTGTCTTGGACATCATGTAATACTGACATTAATTTGAGTAATTCTGACCTCAGTGTATGTTTTTAAAACCACGTTTACAAAAGTCACGTCTCTCTGCTATTCTGAAGGCCAAACATCTTTAGTGTATCTGGAAACCCAAAACCTAATTTATGATCGAACTGAGAGCAAAACATAGATGTCATATTTTTCACAGAGCAGAAATTAAGGGGCACAAATATTCAAACTTAAACTTTCAAATGTCAGGCAACATTTGTCATTCAAAATCTGCAGCAGGCCACTCATTTTCTCCATCTGAAGGGAGGGAGGGACTCCACCCATGAACACTTACACACAACTGCCAGATAACATTGCTACACAACTGATATTAAACACCATTTCATTTCACAATTTACTACATATGAATTAGCATTAGTGTATTTTTGGAGCACACAAATGCATCTTTTATTCACAGCAAATGTCACCCATCACTGTAAAAATTGTGTGATCAATAAGTCATGACGACATGTTTTTGTTAATCAGGAATGAACAAATGTTACTGTAAGCTGTTTCTAGAGGGGCGGGGCTTCCCTGCCCCTAATTTGCATACATTCCATGGTCAAAATAAACATGGGGTGTGTGACTGAAGACTAATGTTGTACAATTTAAAGCCATGTGTGTTTTTAACCATCTGTTGTATCACAGAGAGTGAGACAGATGTGAGAGATTCAGATTAAATCTGTTTTATATACCACTAACTGTATAATTTTATTTATGTAAGAAAACAAAAAGAATATGTTAATTAACTTAAAAAGGAGTAAAAACGCTTCCCATATCTTTTGGTGATGTCAAAGGCTATTCATCCAATCAAATTCTGCTGTGTTTGGCCGCATTTGCTGTTTATCGCCATTCAAATTAGTTAGATGCCAAGAGGGTTGTATGACATCCTCAAAAACTACCAACAAACTAATTTAAGTTCAGTACAGTCCAAACGACATTAAAAATAAGTTCACTTACAATAAGAATAAAAATGGATTGTGCCAAACACAATGACACAGTGTAGTCAATTTACCTATTTGATCTAAATCATTTTATTAATTCTCTTATTGTTGGCCTATGCATTTCACGGTTTTAAAATGCATCTAAACATTTCGTTTTTAATACATTATAGTTTAGTTTGAATCGGATCACAACATTTTCTGTTAAAATATGGTATTATTATATTACTAACACATACCTGTTAATAACTGCCTGGTCTGATTCCAGTCTGAACACACGTGGTTTTGGGTTTCCTTCTTGTGCTTGTGGTGTGACTGTCCCCACCTCAACGAAACCAAATCCCAGTTTATAGAGACCATCCACTGCCTCGCCGTGCTTGTCAAAGCCTGCTGCTAACCCAACTGGGTTCTGGAACCTCTGACCCAACACGTGAATCTCCTGACAGAAATAAATATTGAAGCGATGATAAATGTCTCTCCATGATATACTAAAAAACACAAGTCCTGAATCAATAAGATCACAGTGGTACAAAGTATTTAATAATGTTTGAATCATTTGAGTTTTTAATGACTGATGTCTTAAAGTGACAGTGATGTATTTGTCGGGTATGGTAACCCATCGTTTTCTCTGCATTTAACCCATAACGGTGAGGAATGAACACACACACAGACACACACACACAACCTGCAACTTTTGGGTTACAAGTCCAACTCTCTAAACATCAGACCACCACTACCACTGCTAACCAGTCAGTAGTATGTCTATCAGCAGTATGTAACACTAACCAGTGACGCTGGGTCCTTGTAACGGTTCCAGGGCACAAGGCCAAGACTGATCAGGCGCACAGCCATGACATGAGCCGTCTCTGCTCCCACAAATCTTTGCAAAGCAGGCATCAGAGAACCAGCATAGAAGTTCTCATCTCCAGATGCTGTGAGGTACCCCAGAAACAGAGCACTGCCACATCCCATCAGCTTCACAGCCTCCAACGCTTGTTTCTGCAAACATCACTAACATCACTAAACTCAATATAACAACTCAACACAATATAACAACTCAACATAACACAATGTAACACAATATAACAAATCAACTCAATATAACAACTCAACATAACTCAACATAACACAATATAACAACTCAACATAACACAATATAACAACTCAACATAACACAATATAACAACTCAACATAACACAATATAACAACTCAACACCATATAACAACTCAATATAACACAATATAACAACTCAATATAACACAATGTCTTGTGTTTTTGTAGGCAGACTACAAACAATTTAGTCAAAGCTGAATCTCTGGATATTTTACCACCATTGTTGACAAGTTCAATATTTAACTTGTCGCAGGTTAAACTGTTTCCATTGAATTAATAGATAAAAGTGAGAAAGTTAAAAGATGTGTTTGAATTATTTATCTTTAAAATAATATTTATGACATTTATTCAAAAAACACTGAAGTAGCATGTGTATATATTGTAATAATTTGGTATTTTTATTATTAGTGTGTAGTCATCAATAATGGTGCATCGACTGAAGTTAAGCTGTGTATATAACATCTCATATTAGCACATTTTAAGCAGGAAACAACCAGTAACCGAGCGACAAACTTAAGTTATGACAGCAGTAAATGCAGAACTGCAGTAAATGCATCTGTGTTCGAGGTGATGATGCTTTAAAAACACAATAAATGAAGTTCATAAAGCAGCGCATCTCTTATTCACCTTCAGCCGCCCCGCCATCAATGTTGTTCATCCAAACCACGTGCAGCGCCGCGAGAGTCACTTCCTGGATCAAATCTCGCGAGAACAGCCAATCCAGAGCAATGAGCTCATCAAATCTGTATCCATTACAGCTAATATAATATAATATGATTAAAATACAATAGAACATTGACATTGAAATTTGTATTTGTTTTATTTATTTTTTGTTCCCTCAGAAATGTTGAATTAGGTTATGTTGGATTATGTTACTTTTTACAATTTACAAACGTAAATGACAAACGTTACAATTACGTTTATCACTAACAAATAAGTACCAAAAATACCATATTTTCTGGGCATGTACCTCTGTAGTATCATGGTACGGTTTGAAGTAATGTTTAAATAGGTTGCCATGCTTCATGAATATGGTTATCTCCCATTTCCATGGTATATATATCACATTACCATGAGACTACCATCACCTTCTATCTCACAATATTCTTGTATTTTATTCTGTATTCTATGTAATATTTTTCTGTATAATTAATAAGGCAGAGAATGAAAATTAGTCTTTATCACAGCAGAGAAATCAAACCCAAGACCCAAGATTTTAATTCTTGAATCTCTGGAAATGTGTGTCCACAGAAACAAAAGAGCAGATGCTTCAGGAATTGAGCGTCTTGGCTTAAAGTCAGATTTTGCATGTATTTGAGTGTCTCCTGCCATTTCCCTAATGAAGTTAGTTCACATTCACTGTTTTCACAAAGTGAGATCTCACATTTGCGTACATAGGCTCCCTGTTTTCCAGTCCTCACAAACTTTTCCTGCAGTGGAGGTTGTTTTCAGCTGCTGTCGGTCATGGCTGCCTCAAAGCAGGCGCTCGTTTATTGTTGGATTTCAATAGTTTTTATGTCACCGGCCGTTTGTAATGATGGAGCGGAGGACAGTGGACACCAGCTATATAATTATGACAGAATCTTTGAGAACATCCACGATGGAGTAGCGTATGACTTTGTTCAGGAGTCTATGTCATGGGCTCAAGCACTAAAGAGCTGTGAGGAACGAGGAGGACATCTTCTGAGCGAGCTGACGGATGAGATCACGGAGTTCTTTCAGACCCGGTCTGCAGGACCTGGACCGTGGTGGACTGAGCAGAACTTGATGGGCCAAGATTCTTTGAGTGGTAAGGTTTGAAAAATCCCATCTGTAGACTCACTGTACTTCCTTCACTGTGTTTACAATGCAGCATCAGATACTGTAAAGTAACTCAAGAATAAAATAAAACCCTCCAGTTTAGAGTTGGACTAACATTAAAGGCCTGGTCTTATTTTTGTAAATAAATAAAAAAAAAGAAAATCCCAGTGTTTCTCAAATAAAGTTGATTATACAAAGGAAATGGTCCTTAGTTAAAAAGTCTATTTGTATTTTTATTAAGGCAAATTGATTTTTAAAAAATGTTCAAAAGGCTCAGAACATTTGCCTTTCATTATAATGTTTGTAATATCTGATGGACATACATTTTTAAAAATGTAACACACAAAAATGTGTTTTCGTGAGAACTATTGGTTTAAGTTGCATTCTGTGTTAAAATATAATTTACGAGATTTGTTTGTACCTTGAAGTTTTAGTCATTTAAAAGATGTTTGTAATGTCTGTATATTGTGACGTACTTACAGTAACACGGTAACCAAACAGATTCTAGTTCAAAGCAAATGGGTTTACAGACTAATGTCATAGCAGAACCACAAAGAACCTTTAAATAACCCAGATGTGTTGATCTACAGAACCTATTATGTAACTTTTTCTTAATAAAGCCAATAAAGCTTTTTTATTTTGATTGTTCTGCTAAACCTCTGTTTCCACAATGAACTGTTGAAAAACCTTTATTTTTAGGAGCACAGAACAAAGGTGCATTTGGTACTTTTAAATGTTGTTTTGGTATTTGGGCTTTACAAACCATTTGAAATATGTTCTCGTGTTCTCTTGTTAAAGGTGGTGATGTTGAAGATCACCTTATTTGCACTTATTTGGTCACCAATCCATTCCATCTGGAGACCACACCCAACTGCAGCATGACCATTGGCTCCCTCTGCACACTAGGTAGAGAAACACAAGCACCTCACGGAACACACTGTTTGATGATTTGAATAACAGCATCTGAATTCTACAGAGTAAATACACAGAAGTGAAGTGAAATCACATTTGTACACATTGTCTTTCAAATCCACATAAGATGTAATGACGTAATGATGCTATTACAGACACAAATACACATCGGACATCAAGCGAAGGGAAGCCAAGACACCGCAGAGATATCAGTACAACATTAAGTGAGCTGGTACCTGGCCTACCCGTTACTGATTTGTTGGGGGTTAGTGATGTTATTCACTTTTAAAGAACCCAGGTTTTGTTTTGGTGTTTTTAAGCACTGAGGTCTTCTCAGATCCTGATGAGTTTATCTAAACAAACATGAAAAAATAAAAATAAATAAAAAGTAGAGAAACTGATAAAGGCTTCACCACCTTCTCAGAACACGATTTTGCTTATAGAAATTAACCATAGTTTTACCTCAAATAAAACCCAAAGGAACACAGTTACTATAGTTAAACCATAGGAACCACAAATAACCATAGTTTTGCTATAGCAACCATAGTTTAACCATGGTATTTGTAGTAAAATTGTGGTTATGCAAATGGTAATGAATCAGCCAAAAACCTCGTTACTACACTCTTGGTATAAAGAAAACCATGGTTAATTTTCCTAAAGGGTTCATATAATGTTCAAGCCTTTAATTAAACGCAATTATAATAATTATATTACGTTTCATGTTTGTTTACAGCTTTAGAGTAAAATTTTATTTTTGTTTAACCCTCTTGTTATTTTTGCAGAAAGTCAAAGACATATTGAAAAATTTGGAAACAACCACGGAAATAATGACGAAGGCTAATCGGGTATTCAGTTTTTAATTCTATAAAAAGCAACATTCAATTCTATAAAAAGCAACATTCAATTCCATTAAAAGCAACATTCAATTCTATGAAAGGCAACATTTAATTCTATGAAAAGCAACATTTAATTCTATGAAAAGCAACATTTAATTCTATAAAAAGCAACATTTAATTCTATGAAAAGCAACATTTTGCATGAAAATATGAAAGGCCACTGGCCATATTCTCAAATCATTTCCACTCTGTTTTATTAGCTTTTGACATGATGTATTAATGAGTCTTTCACTTCTTTTTCTGCAAGGTCCTCTATCTGGAAAGTATTTATAATGTAATAAAAGACAAGATTCTGACTGATACAGGGGAAATTGATAGGATTGTAAACAGCACGGCAGCTATGCTGTTGTACACACAGGAGTGTGAGCTGGAAAGCATGGACGATGTGAGTCAAAACAGCGTTTGATTATTTTTCTTTAAAAACGTGAATAATGTTACAGCTTTTTATTGACAGATATTTATTTTATCAAACAGTTTGAGCAGCTTATTTCTCTCGCTGGCCTCATTTACGCCACGGTCAAAGGACCTGTCACTCAAGAGCTTCCGACAGGCACCATGTTTGTCGACAGGTCTGGAATCTGTGTTATGTAATCATACACAATAGCTCATGTTTGGCGTAATGCCCCGGTGTTCATAAAGCTTGTTATTTGTGTCTTTCACAGCAAAACTCCAGAGGAACTGGGTGAAATGGAGTTTGGCTCAAAAGACGGCACGCACTGCCAGTTTCCTTCATATTCTGCGATGTCGGATCAGCTGCCTGCTGGGAAAGTCAACATCCAGGTGTGCCAGTGTGGCATTCACTGATGTTTCCAAGCTGTTTTTTATTAAAACTGTGTTTAGTAGTCATAGAAACATAAATATGATAGTGTTTTTTTATCATCTTCATACAGATTTCAATAAGTCAACATGAACGAAAACCCAAAATTCTAGTTTTTCCTAACTGTTCTGATTGTGAAACTGTTCCTGTGAAAATTGCATCTCTATCATTTTTTATTTAAATGTTATAATTGGCTCTAAAATTCCTCTTCCTTCCCTCCAATCATCTGTCACAGAGAAGCAATCAATTCCTGAAACTCCTTTTTTCACAGCTCTTCCAGTTTAAAGTGAATCCAATGTTGGACAAATCCAACGAAACCATCACAGGTGCCACATGCAGCTTTTCTCTGCAGGACAAAACTTCCTCAGTCAAACTGAGAGACCTTCCGGAAAACATTGAGGTGTGAACAACTGAACACATTTTTTACACTAGCTATTAGTTAGCGACTAGCGATTAGGACAACACTGAGCAATTTTCTGAGAGGCTAGCAGTAGCAAGCTAGCTTTAAAAGCATAAGATCCGTCTCCCCTTCAGAGCGTTTACAAAGCCACACCCCCTCCAACACACATAAACATGCTGGTGATGTGTGAGCAGGTGCATGGAGGTATGCAAATACATTGTTTGACAGGCGTGTAGGACATCCTATCATGGCTTTCGGACTGAATGCAATGATTGGACCAACTTTTTATGTCCCAGCGTTTTACACAAAAGATATATATATTTATACAAATGTATTCAGACCACTTAGTGTTGCTATTAGGATGTAAAGAGACTCTCACACAGCATAACAGACAAATGTTTCTGGAACAAATGGCCTTGAAATGTAAACATTAACAAATTGACTTTATTATTTCAGGAAAGCTGTAGAACAGTTTGTTATTGATGCTGCTTCTCTCTGTGCAGATATTTCTGCCTCGCCCTGGAGCCCCAGAACCTGATGTTGTTCAGATAACCTGGAAGCCGGGATATGCCGTCACCTCAGCCTTCAACATCACCGACATAAACGTGACGGTGATCATTACAGCAAAACCAAGTCAAAACGTTTCCCTTAATTTTCAGCTTTACCCGCCTCAAGACCAAAACTCCAGCGCTCTAAACCAAAGCACCATCATAACTTACAAAGGTAACGTTTAAATACAATGAAAAACAAAACTTTTTATTTATTGATATCCTAAAAGAATATTGTTAACATTAAAGAGTAAATTATATTTGTACTTTCTTTCGTTACTTGAAATCAGAGGGATATCGCTGGCTGATTCCTCCTGAGCTGAGAAAGGAAAGTTATGGAAACTGGAAGGTGGCAGTTTCACCTATTAATTACACCTCCAGTGAGGCGCTGTCCCTCAACGTCTCGGTTTTTGTAACAAAGTGTCTTTTTTGGGACACAGAACTTGAAGCATGGAGTAGAGAGGGTTGTATGGTAAGACTGAACTGATCATAACCACTGACCTGTTAACTGTGAACATCAGTCTTTAGGTTGATTTATCATCTGATGTCCGTCCATCAGGTCGGCCCGCAGACGATGCCAAGCTTAACTCACTGCTTGTGCAACCACACAACGTTCTTTGGAAGCTCCTTCTTTGTGATGCCCAACCAGGTGGATCTGTCTCAGACTGCAGCTCTATTCGCTACTGTGAAGGAGAACTACATCGTCGTGGCACTTCTCAGCTGCTTTTTTGCCGTCTACCTGGTGGTAGTAATGTGGGCCTGGTATGCAGACCGCAAGGCCCTCAGAACGGTACGATTCATTGTCACAGGACAACATGCATTCACAAAAAGGTCCTAAATGATGACATACAATGATGACATTTTTAGCTGCATGTTTCCATAAAGAATCTTTAACAAACACAGAACCTTCCTGTTTCACAAAAGGTTTTTAGACTATAAAAAGGTAAAACTAAATGGTTCTTTGGGGAACCAAAATGGTTCTTCATCATTCTTTGATAGGGAACCTTTAGGGGCTTACTTAACACATGCAGCCTTATACACTTTAAAGTAATTCTGCTTAAACAGGTTATTTCCAGTGAAGACATAACAAAACATTTTAGGCTCCCCAAAGAACCTTTCAGCCCAAGTTTTTTATAGTCTACAGAACCTTTTTCCCTTTTTCAATACAAAGAACTTTTTGTGCAACATAAAGGTTCTGTGGATGTTAAAGGTTCTTTATGGTACCATAAAGCCCAACAAAGAAAGAAACTTTTAAAATCAAATACTAAAGTGTAAGTAAAAATGTTTTATCTTCAACCGACAATGCCAAATGTTTTTCTTGATCTTACCAAGATCATTACGGACTGTTTCTTCATAGTATTTTTCATAATGAATGGTTTTCTGTAAAGCTGCTTTTAAACAATGCAAATAAAAATGTCTTGACCTGAGGCTTGAAATGTGGTCAAATGTGTGTCCACAGCGGAAGATGACTCTTCTGGAAGACAACCATCCATGTGCCCAATACAACTACCTCGTAAATGTTCAGACGGGACACAGACGAAATGCAGGAACCACTGCTAAGGTGAAACACTCTGTTTATACGTTAATATCTATGTTAGCCATTAACTCCACTACGACACTATAGAGTTTAAAGTTATTTTGTTCGGCAGGTAAAAGCGATCTTTCAGTTCTCTGAGGGGAAGAGTGAGCCCTACAACCTGTCTGATCCCGACAAGCCCGTGTGTGAGAGGGGAGGGGTGGACGTCTTTCTGCTCAGCATGCCCTTCCCTCTCAGTAAACTGGAGAGCATTGAAATTTGGCACGATAACACAGGGGGAAGCCCTGATTGGTAGGTGTCTATAGGTCCTTGTGTTTGCATATGTTTTCTTATTTTTGCATAGCAAGCTAGAAACAGAGAAAACTTTATAATTAGTTGAGCATTTTGTTCCACTTTCCTTTTCCCTTTGTCTTTCATTTAATCAAAAATAAAATCACAAATTAAACAAAAAAAACCTGTTTATTTCTATGGGTCAGATAGATGGTAATAATTTTACTAACATTACAAGTGGACCTTAGAAGAACATGGTTTTGATGTTTATAAGCAAGAGTTTTAAATAAATTCATCTGAATATGTCTCACATCACAAAGTGTTTCATCAGGTACTTGGACAAAGTGATGGTGCAGGACTTACAGACTCAGGAGGTCTCACACTTCCTGTGCTCCACCTGGCTGAGAGGAGAAACCTGCAGAAGAACCTTCAACTCTGCCAAGAACAATGAAATTGCAAGCTTTGGGTACATAAGCTTTTGTCTATTTTCAGAAAAATGTGTCCAAACTTTTGACTACTAAATGTTACGTTCGAGACAAGTTGATTTTGGATGCATGTACCTCTTTTCCCTCCAGAAATATCTTCCAGACTCGAACCTCTTCTGGCTTCCGTGACGAGCACATCTGGGTGTCGATTGTGGACCCCCCGCGGCGCAGCCCCTTCACACGCGTGCAGAGAGTTTCCTGCTGCATGTCTCTGCTGCTCTGCACCATGGCCATCAACATCATGTTCTGGAACCTTCCAACTGATGAAGAGTCTCCTGTCATCCTCAAGATAGGTCAGAACCTTCAGCTTCTGGAGTGTTGTGACCCTCAAATGTGATGTATCACTACCACTTTAGTATTTACTTGTAATGTGTCATGTTTTAAAAAGACAGATATTATACAGAGTTGCCCATATGAGCTGTTTATTATAAGCAGTGTATATACATTACAATTCATACAATTAAATTAAAGTATATAATGTAAAATTTAAATTATTTTATTAAAATAATAAAAGTTTATAAACAGTAAAATAATGTATAGTTGTGACTAACAATTCTATAGAAATATGAATATACATTAAGAAAAATATCTACATTTAATATTGTTCTCATGACATTTATAAATAATATTTATGCTTGTTGCATGTTATGAAGGACAAATGTGAGTCTTTCAAAAGAAGCAGGCCTTTTAAATGTATAGAAATTAAAGATTTTTGAAGCTTTTTGCATTTTATGATAATAAAATCTTAATTTTAATGAATGCTAATTTTACTAAGTGCTTTTACCTTTCGGGCACAAGATCTAGATTTCTGGAGCTTTTTCTTGTGTTTTAGGATCTTTCCAGCTGACGTGGCAGGAACTGATGGTCGCTGTGGAAAGCGGTCTGTTCATGTTTCCCATCAACATTCTCATCATCACCATCTTCAGACACATCAAGCCACGTATCGTCTCTAACAAAGACAAAACTGACACCTTCAAGAATAAAGCAGCTGCCTCTGTGTCCATGAACACCATCATTAAGGTTCTTTTAGCTTTTCTCTCTCTGATAACATCTGCTCATGAATGTCATGTTATTAAAAGAGCATCTTCTCCTGCCGTTAGGAAACCCACGAGCTGCTGACGTATCTCGGCAAGAGCCCTAAAAACATGCTGCCCAAAGATCTGAAGCCTGAAACGAGTGGAGATCTTTTCTGGACTCTGAACAAACTGAACGATGTGCTTGATACCATCACAGGTTCCTTCATCAACACATACATACATTCATTTATACTGAAAGTGCCCTTAACATTTACCTCATGCCAATGTCATTTAGGGAGTAATTTAAGCAAATATTATGCTTTAAAGAGACTGAAAGTTGTTTAAGCTTTTAAAATAGCAAAAGAAACCATGTAGTGTCTACACTCTTTAAAAAAGATTCTTTCACAATGCCATAGAAGAACCATTTTTGGCTGTAAGGTTCCATAAAGAACCTATAATATCTGAAGAACCTTCTTTGTAGTAAAAAAATGGTCCTTTAGAAACTTAGGTTTCTAATGGTTCTTAAGAAGACTGGAAATGGTTCTTTTAGGAACCTTTGACTGAATTGTTCTTTGGGCATCACTGCTACTAGATGAGAAAATGATAGATTGACTGATTTATAAAGAAACTAATTAAATTAACAAATCTAACTTCTGCTATTAGTTTAAAAATTTGAAATGTCCATAAAAATCCATAACAAAGACACAATGCTAAATATGAAGTTCCCCTTCATAAGAGGTACCAGGACCTTCTGTAGCACCTGCATGTATTTCAGCATGTAAGGACACACTGTTCTGTCATGTTCCTCTCAGCGGAAGGTGTTGGAGATCCTCACTGGTCGTACTGCAGCCGGTTTGTGTTGTATTCACTGAGTCACCTCAGCATGCTGCTGGAGCACGTGGGAGAAAAGGGCTGTTTCCTAAACGAGGAGCTTCGGCAAGCGAGGGGCACGCTGAATGTCCTGCTGAAGAAGGCTGAGATGGCGTCTCAGAAGCACACATCCCAAAGGTCAGGAGGACAGATACCTCAACCCTAAAGGAATCAGTTTGACAAGACAGCTCATGAGTGTTTGAGAAGCTCTCAATTTCATTTGTCCAGTTAAAATTAAACCGTCTTGCATAAACCGTTTGCTACTTTTAAATTTTAAAGTGGTTCTTTGAAAACTTAAGAAACAGGCAGATGTTCTAAAGTTCTGCTGTCTTGAAATGAAGTATTGAAGTGAATGTTTTGTGGATTTGTGTTCCAGCCCCATTTGTGTTCAGGAACCGCAGAAGAAGAAGGGCTGGTGGTTGCCGTGGTGGTTCCTGTTCATTGGTTGGTTCCTTCTTTTTGTCATGAGCGGCATCTCCACCTTCTTCACTCTGCTGTACGGCTTTCAGTACGGGAGGGAGTCGTCCATACAGTGGGTGATCACCTTAACACTGTCTCTGGTCCAGAGCATCTTCATCCTGCAGCCTCTGAAGGTACAAGACAGAGAGAAACATCTGACAAACAGCCGCAGTTCACCTAAAAATGACAATTCTTTCATTTCAAACTGAAATGTCGCTCCAAAACTTTTTTCTGTGGAACACAAAGTAAACATTTTACTGTTAAAGAACTGTTAAAAACTTTAAAGCACACAGCAACCAGAGGTTATGAAGCTCTTAAACTGACCTAAAATTATTATTATCAGTCAAAGTTTATTTTTGGTGAACTGTTCCTTTAAGCAACAATTCTGATTTCAGTCAATTGTTGTCTAGAAAAACCAATCGAGAACTTATGAATCTTTCTCTATATTATACTAACAGGTGATATTGGTGGCGATCTTCTTTGCCATGATTCTGAGGCCAGTGGCTGTGGATTACAATGAGGAGGTTGAACTTCTCCTTACAGGTGACAATTCAGAAACCAACGAATAAAAAACATTACATTAGAACCCATTAGAACCCAGCGTTACCAAACATAAGCAGTGTTCTCACAAACATTTTACTGTCATTTCACAGAGCAAAAGAAAAAATGTGAAGAATATTCCGGACGATCATTATCCTGATCCCATCTGACTGAAAACAAATGGAAAAAGATCCCTGATTCCAGAACCCATCAAACTCACTTGGATTGTGACTCTAGACACTGGTGTTGGGAACAGTGGCTGGGCCAGTTTCATGCTCATGTGATTAAAGGCTTCTCACTGTATCATGAAGTTTAAATGCATTCGTGTAGACAAACTTTATTTTTCATGTAGCAGGATACTTCATTTGTACAGAACTTATGTATCAAAACATAGTGAAGTATATTTATTTTAGTCTATACTGTGCAATCGCTCATGGTTTAACATTCATCTGGTTTCGTCTTTATTTTGGTACCTTAAGAAAGAAAATTCAAAACCCACAATCATCATTATAAACTGACCGCTGTGACTCAGGACAGATCGTGTTGAACACTGATCTGTCATGTTTCTGCTCAATAATTGTTTTTGTTTATTTGTAATCAAAAAGTTATGAATTTCAGTTTAAATGATTTTTAAATAAATGATTGTGGAGAAACAGAATAAGGTAATAGAGCTGCATTTTGGTGGCCAGTATCATTCTAGATTATTACTGTTTAAATTATTAGCGAGCAGATTGTCATAACACTTTCTTTTTCAGCTGTCTGGTCAATATGGTAGTACGGCTATCTGCTGTAACTCTTGAGCTCTGCGGATTAAAACTATACAGTCACTCTCAGAGAAAGACTAACATGTTAATCGCTCGTGTGACTTTAGAACACTGCCTTTAGCAACAAGCCAGTTACTTATTTCGTTCATCTTGGTTAAACATCAGAAACATACTAGAAACACAGACTACTCACTGCTATACCTCAAATACCCCTTACATGTATAAATACTTAATACAATGTATTTTACTGTATCATTAAATAAATAAACCTTATTTAAATGTTCTTTCAGTGCATTTCTGTGTCATTTAAAATGGTGTTATATTTAAAACAGAAGTGTTTTTCTGAGCCTCTGGCGAGTCTGTAAAAATAAACCTTGAGTTGTTATCAAACAACTATTTTAAACACTATCCAGTGTTTGTTGAATAACAGATAATCAGTTCAGACTCTGTGTATTACGCTGGAAGAAAATAAACTTTAACACTACAGAAATTACACACCTAAGCTTTAATAGCAAACAGTCTGTACAAAGCCCATCATTTGCTGCATTTACTTTAAATAACAAGTAACCTAAAAAAATCAATAGGTCTTGGGCTGAAAGCTTATGTAATACTGTAATTTCTGAGGTTGAAATTGATGAAATGCGTTTACCTTTGCTAAACAACAGGGGACTTATAGCTGTGGGGGTTAATGTCACGGTTTAGACCTCATCTTCTCACTGTTATTAGGAAGGTGTATCTTCATACACATGGTTCTCACAGTCCTGCACTGAGACCTGTTTCAGGACACATGACAGCAGAAACATGCAGGTCATCTCCTGTGGAGCTTCACCCACCACAGAGGAGATGATGGAGCTGTCCAGCTCTCCAGCATCTGAGCCCGAGTGTGTCTCACTGAATCTCAGGGTTTGATATTGAGCTGTAACTTCTGCCATCTGTAACTCTATCACCATCTAGGTTTGAAACATAAAATTGCAGGTTATTTCCTTAACGGGTTCAATGAAACTGCTGTAAGAAAAGCTACAAGCTTTCCATCATCTCAGCCGACCATCATCTTCCTGTTTACAGACGTGACGTCACCACAAATCACACTGACATTTCCCGCAAAATCAAACCCTACAGCTCAAATTATAAATCATTATTATAAACTTATAATGAGCGGATTATAATGAACA
The DNA here is from genome assembly GCA_036877625.1 of Ambastaia sidthimunki. Lineage (NCBI taxonomy): Eukaryota > Metazoa > Chordata > Actinopteri > Cypriniformes > Botiidae > Ambastaia > Ambastaia sidthimunki. The sequence continues at coordinate 18,854 of JAZGTK010003419.1, forward strand.
CTGATCTGTCATAGACTTGCTTATTGTTTATTTGTTTAAAATATCAACATGAGGGTTTCATGTCTTTAAGTCTGTCTGTTAGTATTGAGGTCAACTGTATGCTAGTGTACTTATAAATGTTGACTCTTGTATCAGATAAACATCTTTTTAAACATTATAACTGTCTCCTCTGAGAATGAAAGCAAACAGATTGATGACTCACACTGCACTCGCTCATTTTGTCCAATCAGAAGTAAATACACCGCGTTCAAGCAACAACAAGAAATAAATAATTTTGTCATCATTATTTACCTTTATCATTATCACTGTTTTTATAACTTTCGTCTGTGAAACTCAAACAAGTGTTTAATACAGTCTTACCTTCACATCAGTTGTATCACTGCAGCCTCTAGCGGCTGTAAACGATAAAACATTATACAGGTGCGTCACGTGCATTCTCTACTAAACCAATTCAAACTCATTTAACCAGTAACTCGTCTCACTGTGTACTAAAACACTGCTAGTCACTGCAGATTACTCAATGACTAAATCATATTTAGGTGACAGCAGAGTTAACATAGTTTTATTGTTGTTTTATTCATATTTTAGTTTGAATACATTTTGGTTTTTATGTTAATTTTAGTTACTTTTTTGCTGTCTTATGTACTTTTTCATTTCATTAATTTGTTTTTTTTTACTGCGATATAAAACAAATTCATTTCATTACAGTTTTGTTTTTAGTTAATAATAATTTTAGTGCATCTTAAACTTTAATTAATTGCTATATAGCAACATTTCTAAATTCATTTAGTTTGGTTTTCAAAATAATATTTGATCTGATTTCAGTTAACAGAAATTTGTAATAGTTTTAGTAAACTATAATAACCTTGAGTGAGAACTGAAGAAGTTATTAACAAACAGACTTTATTGCATGAGTATCAGATATATTTTTAAAGCTGAAATCAGTAACATATCTAATATGGCAGAATCTTACTCAGATGATTTAAAGAAAAGCACAAATTAGTGTTTTAAAGATGATGGCAAAGAAACCACAAATATATATAAAGCCTTCTGTCTAATCCTTCTTACTCCAAAACAAACACACAGCATTGACAACAGCGCAGCCATGTTTCCAACAAGCTAATAAAAATATTTAAAAAACCCTCACCAACATAAGAATTAACATGTAGAATTCATGAATTATTCATCTAAAATGTGGTGTTCATTAAACAAACTGTTACCATGGACACAAGAGGCAGGCGTGTACCACAAGGCCACAGCTTAAGAGATGATAACTAAGGCATTACCAGTTTAAAAAACACACAAGACTAGAGACAGGTGTGGTTTTTAACTTTAGAGTTTACAAAACTTTCTTATGTCAAAGTAAGACTGACTGATGGGTGTCATTTTAAATGTAACACAGTCACTAACAACACACGGTGCTTAACAAAAAACAATGAGGAAATGATTCACTTTAATACAAGAGGAATCAATTTAATCTGAGGTTGAAATAAGACACACCAGTGCGCTCAGATCACGACAAACCATCAGGATTGTGTCAATAACATCCCTCACGGCTGAACATTTTCAACTTTTCCTGTCAGTTCAAAAGCTGTCATTCACAAACATTCTGTGAACTGTCCATTACGTCATACGGCCAGAAACATTCAAAGGGGATAAACAAGTTCATTACACAACTCAGGGTGGAAAAAGCAGACAGGTTATACCAGCATTTCTTCTGCATTAGCAAAGAAACAGAAGTACTGTAAGGGGAAAAGCTAACAGAACAGATTCAAATATCTCTATATATCATTTACAGCAGGTCATACATGCTGCTGGAGTTAGAATACATGACAGATCACTAGACTAACTAGTTTTAATTGTCATCAAGGCCTATAATATAAAACTTGCTCGTAAAGCAGGGCATTTAATGGTCTATTTTAGGTATAAAGTCTTAAGTGAATGTGTATAAATTTCTGCTATTCACAGATTTAACAGTTTATCAGATCCTTCATTCTGTTAAGTAACAAATATAATTTTACACCTCCACCACAGATACAGAGAACAGTGTGTGAATACAGGACAGAACGATGAGAGCTAGTCTTGTGTGACAGCTGAAGTTTAGAAGATGATGTTCTGACAACCGGATCTGATCTTGATAATTAGGTTTTCTTCTTGAGCTCTTCAAAGCGCCGTGACAGGTCATCAAAGTCGATGTCATCCGACGTGTTGGCGTTCCCTCCGAACGAGGATGCTGGGAGCGTGTCAGGAACAGATGGAAGTTCGGGAAGGGTGGAGTTGTCATAGACCTGACCAGACGGGGTTGGGCCTGAAGACAAAGCAAACATGTTAGGAGAGAAAATAATATTATAATTATGGGATAGTAAAATGGGTGAAGTTCATACCTGGGATCACCTGGGGAAAATCAGAGGGTTTGATTGACAAATCATCGATCTTAAAAGAAAATAAAAAAATGTGAACAAAAAATATCAAATTTTTGTGACACATCTCATGTTTTAACCTGTTTACACTGAAAACAAAATAGATTGATAATGTGTAGTATTTGTTTTTTTTTTAAAGGGGTCATGTCAAACTTTTTATTGTGGTCTACTTATAATGTTGTGTTAAAGTGTTGATGAATTTGGTTTCTGGCATCAGAAATCCAAAGATTTCAGAATGAGATGTTTGGCGACTCAGTAGATGGTCTTCCTGGACTGAAAGTTTTGAAAGAATATAACAGTGTGTTTCAAAGAACACATTTTATCTCAAAACACAGACACATCTTAATTCTTCTTGACCCCTTTAAAAATATTTGTATTAATCAAGATCTTTATATAATTAGTACAAAACAACCCAGAGAATGTGAGTTAGCATGAACCCGTGCAACAACATGCCCTGCTGTGAACATGGTTCCAGTCTGAGTGATGCGTGCTGGAGAATTTGTTGGGATAAATGCTTGTAGTATTTCCTGTGCTTCTATATTACAGTCCACAAATGACTGTAGTACTGTGTACGTTTACTCTGATACTTAAAAGCATTTTCCCAAAAATTCCTAGAAAGCAATAAATTTGTCAGGTTAGAAATGAGTCTTCCCGAAACTCTGCATGAGATCAGAGGAGCAGCTATAGAGCGATGCAGACACCATGTGAACTATAATAAACTGCTCTTCCCTGAAACAGGAGATCCACGTCTTTCTGGCAGGGTTGGGGGGTGGAGAGCACTTACAGATTCATAGGTGGGGGGGCAGCTGGGCAGTTGTGGGGGTTGCCCTCCTCTCACTGGAGGATGGAAGTTACTGAAGCCATCATAGGTGCCAACTGGACCACTGAAGGGCTCCTGTGAGGATACAAAACGTTGTGGTTAGATGCAGCGCAACGTTCAGCCTATAAACACACATCTGAGATGTTTGAGAAGATGAGAAGTGCTTACAGCTCCTTTGGGTGGAGGGTAGTTGAAAGCTGAAGGCATAGGCATGGGCATGGGCATTGGCATGGCTACAGCAGGGGCAGTAAAACCTCCCCCACCCCCTCCACCAGCTCCAGGCTTCTTGAAGTCACTGTCCACATCGATCAGATCGGCCTCTTCCCCCTGACACACCTCCGGCTGCGAGCAGAGTTTCACATGTGACGCGAGTCTGAAACAGCAGCTGAGATGTTTAAGGTGGAACGGAACAGGTAATGGGGTCTTACCCGAACCATGGCATCAGGTTCATAGGGGACATTGTAGTTTTTGGCGATCTCGATAAGGTAACGTTCCACCAAGATCTTCGGTGGGGCCTCCACGCTCAGTTTGTGCATAAGCTGAAAAAAAAGTCATATAAATTACAAAAACTAGAAATCTAAATAAAAATAAGGACAGACTTCTGAGTGGTCTACTTATAACTGCCATTTTGTCAAGTTGTTTTGGAAGGTTGTGAGGACGTTCTGATACTACGTTCCCTAGATACGGCTCAGTTTCCTACTTTCAGTCTACAGGATTTATTGCATGTATCATCCGCCGGGTGAATACTAAATGTTTGATCTCTTGGTTCAAAAAGTTGGATTTTACTTAAAGGTAAGTGACCTCACCACTGCCTCTTAAACTTGGACAGACGGAAGTATTTAAACATTAATAAAACTTCACTTTTAACAAGCCTCAAAATCTCAGGAGTCATTCAGGTCAGTCATGTACTAAAGTTAAATCACTAAAGTTTTGGGAGGTTGGGGTTTTGAAAAATGTAGCAAGCACCATAGTATGTTCTAAACAAATCTTCTAATCATACCCTATCATTAACTGTTCCGATCTGGTTTGTCCTGCACAGCTTTCCGTACTCTTTGCTGTATTTGGAACACAGCTGATCTGAAACCTGTGAGAAGAAAAAACATACTAGATTTAGAAAGAAAAAGTCAAACTCAGCTACGGCAACAGATTCGAGACAGACTAAAATTATACGCACAATTTTCAGTTCTGCGACTTCTGATTGCAGTCGAGGGGCGGCCCAGATGAGAGTGGACACAGCTTCCTGTAGACCTGGGTCAAGTTCTCTGAGGTGATCCAGAGAAATCAAAGATGGTGAGCATCACCTCTCAGATACAGAGAGACAGTATGAGTTCTGAACTTACTTCATGGACTGTATTAAACCAAAACGGGTGAGCAGCAGGTCACAGTACAGCTCCAGGATCTCCATGGCCTCCACCAGATAATCTTCTCTGATGATGTGCTCCACTCTGATCCTCGCGCGCTCATCTTTGCCAGCGGACAGATAGTCAGCGATCTCCTTACGGGCCTTTTGGGCTAATTCAGCTAATTCGGACAAAGAGACCAATTCGTTTACATCAACATCACATCACCAAAACCTCAACGTGTGGAAAACTTCATCACATACTTTTTTTCTTCTCGAGCAGTTTGAGGCGGTTTATGACCAGCCTGAGGTTGACACGAAGCCTCTCGGATTTAAACCCTCCACCAAGCATGATGGAGCTCTGCGGACATCAAACAAGAGCCAGACATGAGAAAATAATACATGAAATAACAGAAGGTTTAAAACATCTCAGGTGTGTGACAGGTTATCAGACTGTACAGAGATCAGTGCTCGAGACAAACGCCCTGTTAGTGACTGATGCCGTATCATAACAATAGCAAATGTGAACAATACGAGGTTAAACTTGATCACTGTTAGTTAGTCTAACAGGAAACCAAGAACCATGAAAAAAGATACAAATGATTCTTTGTCACACAATAACAGTAAACTAATTTTTATGGTATTACTATTTACACATACAAAAAAAAACTTTATGCTATGGGCACATTTATTTAGAAGTATTGGTTTGTTTTAAGCACCGCGTTTCTTACTGTATGAGTCACAACAGTCTAAAAACACCCTAAAATACAAGACTAAGATTAAAAACAACCAAACAACAACATATCTGACAATCAGTAATTTATTGTTGTTATTTTATCTATATCTATAGATTATGGTGATATAAATAAACTACAGTACATATAAATGACACAAATAAGATTCAAAACAGTTGAACCAGGAAGAGACTTGACTAGCTAGCGGCTAACAGCCCCTTATTTACCATCGTCAACAAAAACCCACGAAAAACTACAAATAATTACAATTTCTCAAACTGTTGCGAAATTATAATAAATATGAAATGTAAAGCATAATAAATGTCATATTTACAGTTGAGATATGAAGCTTCAGACGCGGATCAGAAGTCGGTTTCGATGAGACTGAGGCTCAATTTGCATTCACTTCCGCACTAGACGTGACGTCACCCGCGGCGCGTCACGTGGTCACGAATGAGGGGAAACCCCCTCCCGTCAGCAGGGTGGAGAAATCACGTGTTCTCAATGATGTCATGTTTATGACATTTATAATAACATGAGGTTGACACGTTTGTTGTTTGTTATGTCATGTAATCGTAGAAGTCGCCATTTTGCAGCCATTTTTTGTTTAATAAACAAAAATGCACTTTTTTAAAGCCATTCGTCTTATGAGGACACAGGAAGTGTTAATATAATTCATGTTTACATTGTTATACACGCCATCATACACATTTGTGTCCTTGTAAATCACATATTCATTTAATGATTGCTTTTCTCAGCATTGGGGAATTCATCTCAGTTTTTTATGATCACATAATATAGTGTGTTAAATATGTACATTTTATGTCAGTTCTTAACATTAATATATTTGAAGTGTATAGTGAACACAAAATAACATGTGGTTTTAAGATTTCAAGCGCCACCTGGTGGAAAACACACGTTAAATAATTGTGATTCACTTTGGGAATCGATTCCTTTGAACGAATCGTTTAAATGAACCCAAACGCTTTAGGAATCGGTTCAGCTGGATCAGATCTACAGAAAGATTCACGAATTGCATGTCTGCAGTTATTTATCACTCAGTGAGTTTTATTAACATGGTTATAAAATATAACATCTAAATAAGAATGTTACTTCTGCTTGGCTCAATGGTCAGTTTATTTCCAGTTCAAACATGTATAGAAATAAAAATGACAAAGACATTTTCTTTGCCAGATCTGGCTCTGTTGCAGGTTTGTTTGGCACACGAGAAACTTTACATTTAAATGAAACAAAGATACAGAAAAAATGATCAGCTCCATGTACGAAACAAATGAGATGAACAAAAATACAGTAAACAAACACAGTGATTCTCACGTCATTGAGTGCGTTTCATTTCACTTTGAGAACCATATTGAGTGAACGTTTGGGCACTCTTCAGTGAATCACTAGTGAGTGAGGTTAAATACGGTTTTATGCAGAAAACTGGTACCTCTGTTCTAGTCACAAGACACTAATAAGAGGCATAAGATGCACACTTAGTGGACAAGGGACGGCTTTCAAGTGACTATTAGTGGTCATGACACACTTAAACTTCATTCAAATTAGGAAACAACGTCAGGAGTTTAAACTGAGATACAGAGAGAGAGACTCCCAGCAGAGAAAAAAATTAACAAAAACACCTGAAAACATTGAGAACATTTTCATCCAGTCAGTGCGCCAAGATCTCTTAAAGAGACAGAGACCAACATGGCCACTGTATGAGATGAAGCATCTGAGATAAGAAAGTTCATCTGTGTGAGTGTTTGAAGACACGGATGAGCTGCTACGAGTCGTCGTCGTGGGTCTCAGCAGAGCTTCTGTTGTTAGACAGCAGAGGATCTTGAGAAGGGATGGAGATCTTGTAGGGAAGCGTGTCTTTCGAGAGCATCTTTTTGGTGGCGCTGACCAGACGGGAATAGTTATCGCGGTTGTATTCGGAAGCGTGAGGATGTGTGCGCAGCAGGGGCGGATTCTCCCTGTTTATGCGCGAGAGGAAGAGTGGAGGCCGTCGCTGCCGCTCGCCGTCTTTCAGCGAGTCCGGCAGTGGTTTGTGTTTGCTCTCCGGCAGCAGCATGATGCAGAGGACGGACAGAACCGCGAAGGAAGCGAAGACAACGTGATGCAGGAAATAGCCGCCGTTATTCTGCAGCTCCATCAGAGAGGACGCAGCCATGCCCACGCAGCCCGCAGCCATGATCAGACCCAGCGCACCACCACTGAAGGGAGACACCCACAGTTAACACTCAGAAGAACTACCAGTGTGTTACAGTACAGGGTCAAACACTGCTGCCTGTACTGATAACCAGAACGCAGAGATGCAAACACAAAACTGATGATGAGTTCATATTTACTCAAAACTCTCAAAACTGCAGTCATCAGTATATTTTGAAACAAACACAAGAGGTAGTAAAAGGGATAGTTCACTCCAAAATGAAAATTCTTTCATTTACTCACCCTCATGTCATTTCAAACCTGTCTGACCTTTTCTGCTTCTGAAGAACACAAAAGATGATATTCTGAAGTATGTTGGTAACCAGACAACAGTGGCACCCATTGACTCCCATTGTATGGACACAAAACCACGGAGACATTTCTCAAAATATCATTTTTGTGCTCCACAGAAGATAAAGTTACAGGTTTGGAATGACATGGGGGTAAGAAAACTATTGAAAAAAAATGTAATTTTGGGTTAATTATCCCTTTAAGTTGTGGTTTGGCAGAAATTATATTATAAGTTATTAACATCAGCCTATCACAACTGTGTGGATGTCACTCACCGCACAACAGTCGGCATGACTTCACTGCCAAAGAACACACTGAGCATGGCCAAAGCCTGAGAGGAGAGAAGACCCACTACAGACAGAACCAGAACCAGCCCTCCATGCAGATCTGAAAGCAGAGAAATTAAACAAGGTCTTTAGGATGTATTGTTTGTATTATGTATCAGCTATTCTTAAATGCAAGAACAAAGATGTATGAGCACTAGGTAGGCAGCTTGCTAGGATTTAGACAGAGCCACAATGTCAATGCAAATATCGGGTATTATTGGTGACTGAGTGTAAAAAAGAGTGAGAAAACATAGTGTAGTTATTACATGGAAACTGAGGCTCCGCTCTGATCATTGTGTCATGTTGGCAGAAACACTGTATGAGAACCAACAGCAGCAAAGAGAAAATCACATTGTGTGAGAGCCAATAGCAGCAGAGGAGAGATACTCACACTGTGTGAGAGCCAATAGCAGCAGAGGAGAGATACTCACACTGTGTGAGAGCCAATAGCAGCAG
>JAZGTK010003420.1:0-27449 GCA_036877625.1 Ambastaia sidthimunki
TTTACAGTACAGCCATTTACAGTGTCTTTACTGAACAAAATATTGATATTAAATATGGATTATGTTTAGGGCTCATACCTAGTAATTACAGTTACAAAGTAAGTACATAGTACATACATGTGACACAGGATTTTAACATAAGGTACTACTCAAATATCTGCATGAGTTTATCCAGTAAGTGCCAGAAGGTTTACAGTACAATTTACACTACAGTACAATTAAACTGCTATTTAGACAAAACAGAAAGAGAAAACTGTAGGTATGCGAGTACTACTAAGAAATACAGAATCAAACTAAACTTAACAATTCTGACTCTGATTCTATTTAATGGTTTCAGTTCTTTAATAAATGCATTAGAATTATTTTAATTCTTCAAGAATAATTGGAGCTACTTAGTAATAATAGCAAAGCTACTTTTAGCAGGATTTAAATTTCATTCTTATTCAATTATTCTTACTATTTTCTTGTGTTAAATTAGTTTGCAAGTAAGCTTATTCTGATACTTATTTGTTTCTTTATATTACAGCAGCATTTATTAGGAGAGAATTCTCCTCTGAATGTGTGTGTTCAGTGTCTCTGTATTATTGATGCACCCAGTCTTTCTTTCTCATCACATTACATTCAGACTGCAAGCTTCCACGCATTAACAACAAACTGTTCCTAAACGTCATTTAAATTTGTTACCAATACATTTTTAAAAACCAAAATGGAACCAGTTCTGAATAAGAGCTGGTTCTTGGTTCCTAACCACTGTGAGTACAGGACTGCATTATGCTGTAAATATTAAAGAACAGACAAGAACGGACAAACTATCCCACGGTTTCTCCCACGCACGCACACTTTTACTGTATGTCCTCTGGCTGTGTATTTGTGTGTGGATGTGGCGCTCTCATAACTTAATTACTGTATTTATCTTATTAGACTGCAGCTATTTAATGTTAGTGCTTTGGCATGTGGTGTCTGCACATCCATTCTGCTGCCTCATTAAGATCAGGCCCTATGAGACCTGAACGCTAAAACTCACACTTACATTAGCGTAACGTGCCGCTAATGCGTTCTGACACAACATATATCAATACAATGCGTGTCAATAATTCATGCGATACAAAATCTCTGCATGGAAATGCTGTGAAGGCTGAAGAAATCATGCAAGAAAAACATGTCAGAATCTCGCTTAGCTGGACACGCTTGACCACTGGCAAAATGAAGGGCTACTGAACTCCAGCTCCTGAAGGACAAATGCCCTGGAGAGTTTAGATCCAACCCTTATCAAACACTGTGGTTTTTTTAATAATCCTGAAGACTTGGAGGTGTGTTTGATGAGGGCTGAGACTAGACTTTGCAGGACCTCCGGGAGCGGAGTTAAACACCCTTGGCATAAAGTGTGGTTCACACTGCAACATATTTCGACAAATTCTGCTGATAGTTTAATTTAATAAAATTGATGTTTCAGTCAAACTCATGTTTTTTACCTGTTTTTCTATTCCAGATAAGAACATGTCGTGTATTTAGTACTAATGTAACAAAATGAGAAGCAAAGAATTCTCATTATACATAGATTTGATGCTTTGTCTTTGTTTTTGATCATTTTTAGGCTGCACAGAGAATGCTGGGAAATGTACAAACCACCTACATGAGTAGTTACGGGTAAATTAGTCTACCAAGATTTATAGCTACAACAACACACAAAAGACCTACAAACTAAACTCTACAATTAACCTTCACAACGAACACCTATTTTAAATAATACTTTTAAATATTTTTAATACGTACTGACACATCCTTGGAAACTTGCAAAGAAACTTGGAAATTAAAAGAAATCTTAAATCTTGAGTTTCACACCAGCAATTGCGACATCTGCTATTTATCTCATAAATTCAATCAGTACCTTCACTTAAACCGAAAGGGGCTGTCTTATCTAAAACCAGCCAATGAGAATGAAGATTGCCTTTGCTTTCACGTGTGCAATTTGGATCAGAAGGTCAAAGGACATGCAGTCTAATACAAGATTCCTGCTGATTTTTGTGACCAGGAGTGGATGCATTAGAGACAGATTGTGAGCAAAATCTCTCCCTCTGAGCTATACGGGAGAGCGGCCGCTATCAAAGAGGAAGCCCAGCTGAGCCAAAACCGGCACATGGACAAATAAAGGCAATAATTAGGCTGTCACAGGAGACACTACTACAAGCTTCAGCTGTTCAGAGACACTTCAAGCACAGGCTGTCAGTTAACCAGTCACAGTACTTGGGGGGGAGTGGTCACGGTACAGGAAATAGACAAACGCTCTAACCATTATGTAGTCATGGTTGCAAATATGACAAATTTCTACATACTGTTTTGTACATTTTGCTAAATCTGTTTCATAAACGAACAAACAAACATAAAAACATGAATTTTGCAAGTGAAATGTTTTTTCAATCATGGCTTTAAATAACAATATGACAATTCAAGCATTGTTAAAAGTGATTAAGTATATTAATATTTGATCAAAATTAAGTGTAAAATAACAGAGAAGCGGAGGGCTGCTGATTGTTCTGCAGTGTTAAATTCATCACGCGCAGAGAACTCGACAGAGGGCGGAGACATGCCGAGAAGCCAAACTGTGCTGATCATTACCAAAAAATACATCACAGCTCTCTCCCCCTCACTGTATCAAACATTCATTTCCTCCATGTCTAATTAAACTACCTGCTCTTACAGTCTAATGTCCTTCTCTCACATCTCCCGTTAATTCACTCTTCTCTGATTTTCTGCTTTGCTGGGACTTCTCTCTCTCTCTCTCGCTCTCACTCGCTCTCCCTTCTGGAAGTGCTGCAGGCAAATCCATATCCTCTCAGGGTAACTTCTCCCTGAGGGGGAAAGACTAGGTTCACAGTTTAATCTTCCTTCTGACGAGATGAGATGAGTGGAAAAGGTTCTTTAACAAATTCTCTCACCCTGACGGTCTTTAACACATACATACATGCACAGCAAAGTTTATTTAAAGAGATCCAACACTTCAAATGTAGCAAAGGCAGTAGAAGAAGGGGCTTATAAAAATATAATGTAATGTAAAAACAAACATAAAAAAGTGGAAAAGGTTACAATAATTTCACTAGTGTTTAGTATTTGCTTTAATGACAACAGCTGGCATGAACTCCACAAGTTTGTCTAAAACCTGATGCTCCGTGTTATTCCATCATGACTCAAATGTTCCAAACAGCATCCTGTGAGCTTCACAGAAAGCAAGACAATCCAACCTTTTGTGCAAAATCAGTTAACATGGTTAATGGTTAGGAATGCTAACCCTTTAGCAGCCTAGCAATAGTGCAGACTCCTAAAGTTGCAAAACTTTTTTAGTTAAAAATAACAAGTACTTATTCATTTTAATTCATGTTCTTATTCATGTTACATTGTAATGTTTTTTTATTTTGAAATATTCAATAACTTGCCAGGTTTAAATAAGATTTTGAATCCCTGATTTTTAATGTGGACTCAGACTTTTGGACCTCACTGTTTATCACAAAAATATCAACAGCGAACTCATATAAACACAAAGAGATGGTGCACACACACACACACACACACACACACACACACAGCTTCAATGTGCTGATAAAAAGGGACCCACAGGGTCTGACTGTGTGTGATCTGAATATGATGGTATGTGGGGTGAGATGCAGTTCACATCCATCCAAGAAGGAAGACAAAGACAGCAAGAGAAACATGAAAAAGCTCAAAATGCTTCAGGGTAAAACTCTACAGGCCACTTTCCCAGACACTGATTAAACTCAGTACTACAGTGAAAAGGATAATCACTGCTGGAAATGGTTCAGTGTAATCTAAGCTCAGGAAAAAAACACTAACAGGGTGAAGACTAAGAGTAAGAGTTGTTAGTAGGGGCAAACAGTTAAAGGAATAGTTCCCCCTAAAACAAACATTATGCCATCATTTACATAAATACTATCATTATCATTTCTTTCTTATGTGAACCATGGAAATAGATGGTTTGAAGAATGTTCACTCTGCTCTTTTCCATATGAAGAATGCATATGGTGATTAAAAAAACAACAAAAAAATACATGAATAAAAAGCCATAAAACATCATGTGCACTATATTCGAAGTTTTTTGGAGCTACAATTAAGCTTTCTTTAGAAAAAAAGACTAAAATTTTAGGCATTTATAATTAAAATTGTTGTTTTTTTAAAGCCACACAGGGCTGTTAATAATACTAAAGTAAACAACAGAATTTTCAATTGTTGGTGAACTATTCCTTTAATACAAAGATTGTTTTGATATCGTATGAGTGACGTGAACAGAAGCTGTTTTTCCAGACACCTGCAGACCAGAGCAAAGCCATCTCCACTTTAATTATCTCTCCCTACTGCCTTTCCATATTCATTACGCTCTATTCCACTGAGACACGCACACTCAAGAAAACACTTTCATAAACAGACACTCTCTCACACACACACAAGCAAAGAAAACACCAAGTCCAAAGACACTACAAAATTGATGAGACAGTCTCTGTAGAAGAGTCACATTTTAAGAAAGACAAATGCAAATTGGTGAAATTACAATTTCTATTCGTTTCTCTCCCTCTTTTGTCTTCCTGTTCGTATTTTTGGCAGCGAAGTCACATTACAACAGGATTCAGAACCCAATAAGATTAGCTCTGGCTGAAGTGATGTCACCACTCTGACCTTTCCGACTGTCTGCCGTTCCCAACAGGGCACCGCTGAAATAATGAGACTTTGTTACCATAGCAGCTTAATAGGTGCCAGTTGTAGAAGCTGAATGAACCAATCAGAACAGAGCAATGCTAAGTACCATCTAGCTGGCCTGAAAAATATCCACTTTAGCCAACGAACATTCCTGACATGTCAAGCTGTTAATGCCCAAAAAGAGGGTGTTAGGCTATTAAGAAACTGGTCTTTAACAAAGAGAGGCTTGAAAAAATGACAAAAACACTTGCATACATATCAATTCAATGGATAAATGATAAGGTGTCATTGAAAGGGACTGAGCGTTCTGATTGGCAGTCAGACATGCTTCTAAAGGAGACTAGGTTGTTCAAACGGCCAATTAGCAGCTGATTCTGATGAATTCATTAGCATGTTCTCAGGTAATTAGAGGAAGCGGTTGAGTGAATACTAAATATTCAACAGGAGAGCAGACACAGCGACACACAGCTCGCCGTGTTCCTCTGTAGATTCTTATTAGCATAAACACGCACGCAAGCGCCCATCTGCACTACTGAGAGACTATTTCATACACAGATATAAAAATTCACACCTCCAAAATAGCCTTTCTATGAAAAGAAGAAACTAAGAGATAAACAGAAGAGAATAACAGAAGATTAACATAAATATTTTATAAATATATAGAAATGCTTTCCTCCTTGATTTTTAAATACATTTATTTATTAAGATCTTTACAGACCCCATGAAATGTTTAAGTACAGTTTTCTAGTCAGGTTTAAAAAATTTAAAATATTCTAGCCAATAGCCTTTTTCTTACATCACATGCCAGCAATACATAAAATAAAAATCTACTTTTCTTTAAACTGAGTCCAAGTTCCAAAGAAGTCAAGAGGTTTATGTGTTCGAACGAAGAGAAAACACTAAGAAATTTCACCCAGAACACTTTCATACGGGTGTATTTCATGCAGGCCATATTTTAACACCAAAGGTGACTGTTGAGAAAGATGTTTAAAAAAAAACTCAACAGGCAGACTAGCCTTAGAGTTAGATGTTAAAGGAAACCAACCCTGTCTGACAGACATTCACTGTAGGAGGGAATATATATAGATCTAAATAACTTGTTCTCTTTCAGTACCCTACAAAAAAGGCCCAAAAAGGTTCCTGATGCCCACGCTCAGCAGGCCAACAGGATAACGGTGCTTAAAACTAAGAGGAGCAGGGCAAGTTCCGGGTTAATGGCACCCCTGGTACAGGGTTCGAGTGCCCGGCTGGTGGGGGTTAAAAGGGCAGTGGGATGAGACGTGGGATTCAAGACTGCCAACCCATCTGTTCAACCAACGCACAGGCAAGTAACCAGTGAAAACAGTGTGAAATTTTTGTTACAACCACTGCCACCATGCCAGGATCTTCAGAGAGCAGGAACACTGTGAGACATGAGAAGAAATGAAGGGATAGAGAAAAGAATTCAGCATAAAAACGTGAATTATAATCCCATACAATATGATTAACAGAGTTACATTTTGTTGATGGTAGTGTACAAAAGATTATGGGGCATTAGTAAGTCATAATAATAAGTCATCGCATAACTAGTTACGATATGGGTGAAATTGTTGCCATTCATGTTGCCGTTTCTTGTAGATGCTAAAATGTTGCTATGGCAATGACTATAGGAAGTAAAATTATTGTAATTTTGCAATTAAAAAACTGTCTGTATTCCATTCACTCGATACATAGATTCATTGGAGCAATTAAATGTGGTTGTCACTCCTGAAATGTTGCAGTATATACATGTCCATGATGAGTTCTGGAGCTCATGCAGGTAACACAGGTTTAAACCCACCTTTGATTTCCTCCTGCTATACCTATGCAATAAAAAACAAAAGCCAAAAAGTAAAATAATAAGCATAAAAAACTGAAGGTAAGGAACAGAAGGACAAGTAAGATAAAAGGAAAAGAAGAATGAAAGAGATCAGATAATGAGTGCATGAAAGAGAAAGAGTAGAACAGGATTAGATCAGGGCCAGGTGGACACAGCACATGCAAAGCAAATAACTGCTACAGGAAGTTCCACACATGTGCCTGTCAATAGAGAAAAAAGGGACAGAATAAGAAAAGAAAATCTGTTCTTCTCAAAGCCTCACACAAGGTTTGAGTGGTACAGGGGGCCCAGAGGGGGGGTTACAGATGCCAGGGGCCAATTTGACTGATGTGTGTGCGTCAGTGAGGTCACAAAAGACCCCATTCTGCTCTTTTCATACTTCACCAATCATCTACATCAATGGCTTTATAATTAAATCACAGTCAATTACTCTATATAAGAAGCCTTCATTAAAGTCGATGCTCTGACAGTCCAGTAACAATCAGTGCAACGACCTGGAAACACAACAATGCATAATAAACCTGGAAAAAGATATGAATTAGGATGTTGGTTAAGATTTTCTCAGGCTTTTGAAATATCCGCGGGAACGGCATATTCATTGATTTCTAGTAATTTTACACTTCAATAGCAGATTCCATGCCTGTTTTTGACAGTAATGTGAGCCACTTGTGTTCACACAGCCAGAAAGACCCCCAGGGCACAAGAACAGGAAAAAAACAACAACAACAAAGAGATTGGAGAGCCTGGGACTTGACCTGGATTACACACACACACACACAGACACAGCGTGCCACCATTCATTAATTCCTGTACTTTCTGATTGTTAGTACAGCATGGCGTCTTAATCAGTCACTGTTCCAAACTCTGAATTTTAACACTCCAATCAAACCAAGAATTTTTTGGCAGCAACAAAACACTAACCACATATGGCTTATTTAATATGTGCGTATTTGTGATGCACTTCCATAAAACAACAAGCTGTTCCTTTATAAAGCTTTTTTATGCTAGTTTATATTTGTCATTTTGTGAGGATGACATGAAACAATGGGGAGATAAAGAGTTTCTTTGGATGTGGACATGTTGATGGATTAGAACCTTCCAAATAAGCACCAAAGATCAAATGTGCCTCGTTCAACTAATTTCAACTAATAAGGCCAATATTTCAGAAAATCATGCTTACCTAAATCTTAAATATTCAATAAACATTTGAAGAGTTGGTTTAACTACATTTACACAAATTTGTCTGGAGAATGTTAACCACTAGGCCACAGTTCTGACTTATAACATCTATTTTTAAAAGCATTTTTCTACTCTGCTTTTTTTCTGTAAGTCTGGCTCAAAGTGTGCACTGCTTTACTGCCAGGGGATAAAACAGAATTATTGATGCTAATTTCCTGTGTTGATCTGAGGAGAAGCAGGTAAGTGCAACCTCATGCAGGCAGATTAAAGGCCGGGTCATCAAGTCCTAAACCAGATGGACTTTCTGTACTGAGGATGGGGGAGCGCCTCCTCAAAGGCAGATCTGATCCATGCCTCTCAAAACTCTCTACTACACCACAAGAAAATGGGAAAGATCGACTCTTCCATGAGACTGATCACAGAGAACATTGCTCTAGAGTCTTTTGTAAACACATGGAGGTTGAGCGTTTACATGCTGACCACTCTCATTCTCTCAGTCTTCGTCCCTTAGAAAAAAGAAAAGTGCTTAAAGAGATCTTGGGTGAGATTTGCTTTGAGCATCTGGGCTGAGTAATGGCAGAGGAAGCCAATCAATACCTCTTTACCTGATGATGCCCATTCAGGGTGTAATTGCACTGGGCGTCTTTTCCTCCAGTGGAACATAACTGCCCCTTTCATCCATCACCTTTTAGTAGACTCTACCATTTTGGGCTTTGTCTAACCTCTAATGGCTCACAAACCAAGTCTGTCCTCTGACAGGTGCTTAAACGGTATATATTATTCAAGTGATGGACACTTAACTAAGGACATGCATATGACCTTCTAGCTCAAACAAGATCTCAAAGAGTGAACTGAGTTGCAGTCTGTGGCTACTGAAGGACTGAAATACAGCAGTCGTGGAAGTCAAGGACCATTGGCCAAAACCCCAAAGGCTGGTTTGTTTTCTTGAGGTGTGAATGCCGCCATGTGGTGACATGCCTGATACATCTGCACCAGCTGTCTCCACCACGACTGCCTGTACTTTTGACGCCAAACCTCCCACCGCAATAGCACCAGTCATATCGCACGCATACATTATCGGCTTTCACCACGTCAACAAGCTAAAGCTTCATCGCACCTCTCAACCAAGAATCCTGCTAATTATGTACAGAGACTCTACGGTGTCTGTCCTGAATGTTGCTGAGGACAACTGCACATTAAAATGGATGTCGGTTGCTGGCAATGTTCACGCACATTAACAAGGCAATGCTGCTCTGCTTTGGCTGACCAGATCTTGAGCCACAGAGTTTTTTGAGGACAATCTGCTCATGGTATGGAAGATGCACAGAGGGAGAACAGAAGGGAGGTGAAGGAAACACTTGTCTGGAACCGTACAGGGGGTGGTTGAAGCAGAAGGAAGCAGGGATGGATGAACACTGAAACAGACTGCTGACCAGAACGTCTCCACCCTACACAGAGCTCTGGCTCCTGCTCTTGGTCAACCACAAATTCTCTTTCACCAAACCAAACTTCTGAAGAACTTTCCTTTATCATCTTGTCACAGATTTCTTGATTTGAGACTGAGGATCGGTTTTCCTGAAAGAAAGGGATTTTATCCAATATGTCCTAACACCATCTGTCCAAAACAGAAGTATTTGAGATCAGTAGAGATTTAGAGATTATGTTTCTCAGAGTGGTTCACTGACTAACAATTCTGATCTCCAGCACATCACTCAAAAGGTCAAATAGTAACTAAATGCCAAGGGGCCTTTAGAAGTGATTGTAGGCTACTGAAATTTACAATCTTCTTTATAACACAAAGATTACTATAACTCTAACCAATAGTAATAGTACCACTTAATTTTTACACTGACATTGAATCATGATTTAAACTCCTATTTTCATTTCCTTTCATTTTATTTTCCTATAATATTTTGATATTTGGAAATATGTTTCTCCTCCGAGCTTGTAAAAAGCTTTAGTAGAAACAACAGGCCCTATCACACAGTAGACTGTGTGATGGTGCAATATAATTTAGAACAATCATAAACATCTTTCAAAACTCCTCCACAGGCTCTGAGCATATGGTCAATGCTATACACACAATTTATACTGTAGGTGAAGGTAAAATCTGTGAGGTCTAATCATACACATGGCCCAACAGTAATCTGTTGTGTTCATTAGCACTCGCCGTGTACATCGTTAGCATTATCCACAGAGCACCATAATGGCTCAAATTACACCATCATCCTCAGCTATAATCACCCCACTTTCCACAGCTATTAAAACAAGAAAACCTGGATCCTTAAGAGACTGAAAACACGGCCCAAAAAATTCAACAACACACTTGAAAAGTGACTTTGCTACATCTGGGATTTAGGAAATGTCTTCAACCTTTTCTATATTGCCCTTAATGGTGATCTGCTTCGTAAATCACAAAAAATGTACTACAGAATTAAAACCAAGTGCTATTATAAAATTAGTTGAAGGTAATAGATTCTGATCGCCTCTCAACTTTTTGATTTAGGAACTCTGTAAGCCAGGAGATGTGAGGTACATGACCTCCCTACATCTAATGGCTCCTTTATCTTTTTTCAATAGTTAAATGGCCAAACCAAACAAATTTCCAGTCAAGACCAACTAATCACTGATCCCTGTGTAAACACTGACCTCAGCAGACACAAAACCATCTGCACTTGTAAAGTTCCAGTTTGACTAAACATTAAAAAAATAAGGATCTATTTCATAGAAACCGACTAATGGTTGTCCTGAAATAATTTACAGATGATTTTTAGTAATAAACCATGTTTAATAATAAAAAGGAGGTTTAATTTGGAGCTTGGATATTTGTTCTATATGGATAAAACACTCATACAATTATATTGGCTACATCAGGTAATTGTAAGATTATGTCCTCAATATAGCAAATCTATCTCTTTGTTTATACAGCAAAAAACACCTCAGATGTCTGTAGTGCTAGACAAGTCTCTCATGTAGGTTAAAAAAGGCTGCAGGCACAGATTCCTTGAGCAAGAGATGACTGACCTTATATCCACAATAACATAACATGAAAAAGTTTTTAGGAAAATTCATATTTACTTGAGGAGCATTATGGGAACAGTTATTTTCACAGAGTTTTCAATTTCCTGACAATGAGGAATTCGAGATGTTGACAAGATGGACATCAGACACATTTTTATTTAGAAATGTCCAAATTAAGTCCTCCAATTACAGTGAGCTGGGCTGATGATATGAAGAACTGTCACAGAAAAAAATCATGAACAAATAGATTTTTTTGAAGAAACTTTCAAGCTCACAATGTCTACAGAGGTAAGATTGATCCTGTACTAACCAGAAAACTTTTTCTGCCAAAGTTGAGTTGACATTTACTGGAAAATTAGGACATGGCGAGAGCTATACAGGACAGTCTGTACAGTGTAAACATTATAGAAACTGAGACTTAAGAATTTATTCACATGGGCCCGTCCTGCAGTAAATGAGTATGATCTAATCAAATGAAGCCTGGTCCTTTTCCCTCAGACTGACAGAAGCATTAGGGCTTGACCGAAACTGTGTGTGGCACCATGAGGACGTATGGGAGAGTTGTGAGTCTATAGGACTGTGAGTGTGTGTACTGCTGATGGGGACAGAGGGCATTAACACATGGTTTATTTACCCTTAATCAACAGGTCTGATTTAAATTCTGTTCAATGGATCCACAAGGGTTGAGACTGTAAACAAAAAAATAATATTTATCACATACAGTCTGTGTACATATCACAATTTATGAAGAGAGAGAGAGAGGGACAGCTCCTAGAAAATGAGATGCAATTTACAGCTTTGTTTTCTATGCAATTAGAAATGAAGGATACAGTAGAAAAAAAATCTAAAGAACGTAAAGGAACCATTTTCTGCTTTTGGAGCCTTTTTTTTTTAAATCAGACACTCTTTTTACAGTCAGTCCTGAAGCATTCTTTACGTAAATACTGAAACATAAATGCTTCTAGCTACGCAAGCTTGAGTTCATGCTGTGTTTAGTTCCAACATGTCTTAGAATGCGATTCATAATGCAATGCTGGGAGCAGCCTTACAGTAAACTTCACTCTTGTACGATTTTCTCTTTCAGCTAAATTACTGTAATGTTCATGTCTGATTAACTGAATAACAAATTCAGCACAGACATTTAAAGGTAACAATCACCTCTATCAAAAAAATAGCCAAAAATTGTCTCTATCAAGGTTTGTTGTTGCCACTAATTTACCATTTAAAGATGCACTACGCAGGATTTTCAAACAAACAAACAAACAAATAAGGTATGAACTCATGCCATAATAATCAATAAAATTCATTATTTTAGAAGTGTGATAGTGTTTGTGACTAGAGAAACACTCCTTTTTTATTTTTTATAGCTTTGGATGCTTAGGATGTTTCTGGGAGACAATCTTTGGTCAGTGGGTGTTTAGACCCCAGCCAATAAAAATGTGCAGGTGAGGGTCAGTGGGCGTGCACTTCTGGCAGTGCTCCACCCAAGAGGAGGAGCCAAGTCTGCATACCATACAATTTACATTATCAATGTTAGACCCAACGCAATTCTATAGGTCACACAGAACAAGCTGCAGCTTCTACTGTATTCAACGGTCATATTAATTTCTGCCAAAATCTACTATATTCTCCTGCTGATTGTTCCCTTTAGACAGTCAGCCTAAGCAAAGCAGCCACATCTCCACTCTTTAATGTAATCAAAGGCAGGAACAAGCCCATAATGAAAAAGAGGATAAGCTGGAACAAGAGTCTTAGCACAGAGGTGCTCCTGACGAACAATAAAATGAGATCTATTCAGCGGAAGGACATACAGACCCAATCACATATTCATGCCATTTTCCATTCATCCAATCATCTTAATCAGGACATTGCATCTTGGGAATCAAAGTAGGGATGATTGAACTTCCATTAAAGAGGATTCTTATGGAGATGGAGGGAGCTGCTACTGTATACCTCCCCTCACACTGAACACACAAAACCTCCTGGTGACAACCGTTACTATGGAGAACTTAAGACTGAGAAGACCATGACCTTTTATAGAAATAAACCTATCTCCAGATCACTGTACTCATAAAGGAGAGGTGGACGCCAGTGTGGGGACTGCTGCCGTTCATGACTGACACTGGTTTGGTTTGTATGTCTGGTATTGAGTAAAGTTGGGATCTGGGTAAGGGAAACTGGTACTATACATCAATTTTAGCCACTACATCTGATAAAGAAAGACCAGCAGTGCTTCTCAGATTTACAGTGGCCCCAAAAACTATGTGAACACGTTAGTCACAATAATTCATTCATTTAATTCATGTCAAACTACAAAGTGTCCAAATACTTTATTTTGAACAGTATATGTATTGTTTCAATATTACCAAGTACAGCAATTTTTTTGTGTGAAATGATTAAAAGCGTGTTTGAACAGTAAATCTATTATTTTATCATGTCTTTAGCTTTGTCTTTTTCACATTAGCCTTTAAACCAACTACTGTATGTGCTACTGTACTGCAAAACAATGACTAAATTAACGTTTAGAACACACGTTTATAATGTATAGTTTTTTCCCCTTTGAAAAAATGCACTAAATAGTATTGAAACATTGCACTACCCAGATTTTGTCCACAGAAATGCTATTTTCCTCCCTCAATTATACTACCTGCAGCAGGCTAGAATGTAAAAATGGATTTGACATAATATGGCTAAAACATGCAAATGCTTTTCTGTAAAACATTTGTCAAGCGGTGCAAGTACCAATAATCTTACTTGCCATTCCATGAACGTCCAGGTTTTTGATGACAAGCAACATACATAGTTGTTGACTTTATCAAACACATGAACACATAGCAGGAAAACATTTCAAAATGTGTTAATTGAGTAGGAGAGAGAGAGACGAAGAGAGAGACAGGCAGAAAGAGAGAGGGAGAACTCTGTCAGCAGGTCTGTGAGGGCGGGACGACGTAAGTTGCACCATCTGTGACTTTGACACTTGCCGCAGAGCCTTTTAGAGGCCATTAGCACACTTACTAAAGGTCACACACACACACACACACACACACACACACACACACACACGTATACATGTATGATGTACACACTGTATAATGTACACACATGTACACACTTATGATAACATATGTACAAACAGGCACGGACACACACACACATCATGTTCTTTCCTGGATCACAAAAGGAGAACTTTTGAAGAATGTACTGAAAGCTTTGTGCTTTATACTGACAGCTTCAGTCCCCTTACACTGTAACTGTACTGAAGAGAGCAGCTAGGTAAGTCTTTGTTTTCCTACTTTTATGTTTTACAGAAGAAAGTAAGTCAGACAGGTTTGGACTAACATGAGGGTGAGTAAATATTGACAGAATTTTCGATTTCAGGTGAAGTGCATCTTTAGGGACGCTGTCAGCATGAATCTGTCAATCTCTCTGAGCATCACCTAAACAGACAGTGGAAGACTGAAAGACAAGATTACATTTATAATTACATAAAAAAAAACATGCCACTGTTTTCTGCAGCTTTCCGTTAAACTGCCCTCACTACGATCGGAAACAAACACAGCCTGACCTGTAATGTCCAAAATGACACAAATGAATGTCACAAATGAATCTTGACTCCTGTGAGCTATTTTTTATTGAATCAGCTAAATAGATTTAGAATCAGTTTTAAACCCATTTTGTGGTTGGAAACAAGCTCACAAAAAGAGCCACTATCAGGGCAAATATGGTGGAATCTGCTTGAAGGCAAAAAGGCCAAGTGAAGATGGGGGAACGAGAAGAATGAAAACAAGACAGGGAAAACATGACAGCTGGTGACAGGATGGAGGGAGCAAGATGCTTCAGTCGCTGCTAATGGCACTAGCAGTGTAGTGAACATTTGTTCTCACTGCTCTCCTTTACATAAACATCAGCTGGGAGAGCTGCACTATCATTACACACACAACTTTCTCTCACACAAACTGTCTTACTCATTCCACCCCTTTAATCTATCACCATCCGTCATTCTCACGGTCTGCAGTTCACACAACAGCATTTACATACAGCACTGACTACAGCTGACCTAAAGGACATATGGGTAATCTGTTGCCTTAGAAGGAAAAGCTCAAAGCCACATTCCTACCCTTTAATAGGAGAGGGTCGTATGTTTGGTCGCCGATTTAAATGCAAGCCGGATGGCTTTGAAGAACTGCAATTTTGCCGAATTGCTCCACATTAAGGTTAATTATGTAATATTTCATTTCTGATAAAAAAGTAGCAGCCCTGGTCAGATAAAAGGTATATCACAAAGAAATCTGGAAGTGTTTAACATTGTGTTTCGCAGAGAGATGTTTGCAGTGTTTGAGAAATTGCTTAATATACATGTTAAGATAAAGGTTCAAAGTAAAACAAAAAAAACAATAGGCCACAGGAAGCCAAGCTTTACAGCCAGGCCATCTGACTCCGGTCCTGGAGGGCCACTTTCCTGAGTTTAGCTATAACCCTAATCAAACACACCTGGACAAACTAATCCAGGATTCAGGATTACTTGACAATCACAGGCAGGGGTGTTTGATTAGGGTTTTATCTAAACCGGATCAGAGTTAAATAGCCCAGCTTTATAATAATTTCAACACAAGTAAAGGGTGTTCATGGATGCAGTGCAAAGTAGAACATTGCAATGCTTTTAATATTGTGTTTCAGTCATCATGTATTTTGGAGTGTGTGCATGTGTACTTGTAAGAAACTGCAGGTTTTAACAAGATTGTGCATGTGATGAAGTGTAATGTTATGGGAGTGTGTGTGTGTAGCGCATGTGTGCATCTGTCTGCAAGATGTAAAACATCTTAATGGGTCCCATCCTCCACCTGGGGCTATACCTTACCCTCCATAGAACTACTCCATCTCTGTCACACACACACACACACGCTTTTACACGCACTAAACGACATGCACATGCTTAACAAAAGACAAACGAGATGCATGCTAATAAAAGTATGTTAAAACAATTTCTAATTCGCATAGCAAAGTCACATCACACAGGAAATATTAATGGAAAAAAATAAAACCGTTATACTTGTAGTCACACACAAATAATTAACATGATCATAACCTGTAACAGTAATAATGACACATGTCCCCTCCACAGCTAATGCGGTGACCACTAAAAACCTGTCAAAATGAATACAAAAACAATTCTGATATGAACACACTGCACTCTAACACACTACTAACAGAATATTGTCTGAGACAAACAAATGCACAGAAAACAGGAATACTAGAGAATTTCAACTGCATCCTAAGCAGGGGTGACACAATAAAACGATAAATCCTCAAATACTTCATCTCCTCCAGGTTCATCTCAGTGGTGTGTAACCACTCACAACTGTGACATCCTATTGGTTAGCTCCACCCACAATGAAATCTTATTGGTCCAAAACTGTATCCACTTATGTTAAATTAGGCTTAAAATATGTTCTGGTTATTTAGTTAGACTTTATCCAGACCAATGAGCAATCATGAAACACACTGACCAGACAATCTAAGGCACAATAACTTAAAATAAGAAAAATAATGATTGTGTGACTGATTAACCTGTCAGGACATTTTGAAAGCAATGGGCTTGATTTAAGTATGTGGCCTTTAAAAGACTGGCCATAAGACATCTAAGGCTGGTTCTTCACTTTTGTGATCCATTTATCACTGAGCTGCAGGGTCGTTTAATGCCCCAGAATCTCAGAACAGCTTTGACCCACACACACAGCTACCACCAGACCAACGTGGCCACTATCAGCAGGATGGACACCAGCCAGTGACTCCCACTGGGAAGAATGGAGTGGCCAATAACAGTAAAACTGAGCCAGGCAGGGAACAAAATACCAGCCACACTAGCCAGCTAAAGATTTAACAGGCATACAGTATATGGAGTCCAAACTGGATTGTGACAATGTCTATAGGGTTTCTATATCAATGGGATTCAGCAAGTGATTCTTGTCCAGTATCAAACACAGATGGGTTCTAAAGAACAGCCTCACTGGCACACAAAGAAAATGGCATTTCAGAACAAGATGGCTGACATTCAAAAGCATAAATCTCTGATTGATAGCAAACATTCTAAAAACAGCGACAGGTAAAATGTCATCCCCTCTGTTGCATTAAAGGAACAGCTCACCAAAAAACCCAAAATGCTGTTATTTTCTGTGGAACACAAAAGGCAGAACAAGCAAAAAGGACAAGAAAACATAAAAGATAAAGCTTTGAAATCTTATTTGCTAAGATTGTTTAATAATAATAAAAAAAACATACGTTATTGATGACTTAACATCATTGGTCCTTGTGTCTGCTGTAAAAAACAGCACAATCCACCAGTGGAAATGTGCAGAGGGAAAGATTTGAGGGAAAGGTATTAATTAAGCCCAACTTAATTTTTCTGTTCTTAAGACACCTGTTATTTATAAGACACATGACACACGGACATGTGTTCTTTTATGGTTTCTTTATGACTTTTATTGCCTAAAAGACATGGTCACTATGAACTGTCCTTGAATGGAAAAGTCAATTATTCAAACATTCTCCTTTTGTGTTCCACAAGGGAAAAAATGGGTTTGAGTTAATAATGACAAAAATTTCATTTATGTGAACAATTTGTTTAATGGCCTAATATGAAGTCAGCGAGAGAACAAGCTGTGTGTGCCCAGATTTACAGTCAAAAAGTCAGGAGGTCATGATCCTCATGGGAAGTCTTAGCTGGCCTGTATTTCACCTGCTCTTAACCTTTGAGGTCAGACATCACAAATACACAAAACGCTAATTGAAAAGGGCAGCAAATAACACTCTATTGATCTACATGAGATGTTTGATCCCCGGTTGCAGGTACAAATACAAAAGCAAATGTGAACAGGAAGGCAAAATGTTAAATAAGATGTCTGCATCAGTAAATAACCGGTGTGAACGGCCTTTCTATACGCATACCATGTTTTTGTTTTTTGTTTCTGTGTGAATAGGTTCACTCACTGACAGTCCTAATTGACAAAGCCACTTGGGTGGGATGCAGACACACAAACTCAAAATCAAGGTCACATTGAGCAAAGACTTATCAGTTCTGTTACTCTATAAAAAAACAGTTAATGTTAACGCTCACACTCCCCCAGACCTTCAGAAACTTTAGCCAAAATGCCAGATGCTGACTTATGGAGAATTTCGCTTTTCTATCAACACGTTTTCAGTCCATTTAATCCGTGGATATTTGGCCTGTGCGGGATGACAGGGCAATCTTGCGTCAAAAGAGGCAGTTACGTCAGCTTTGAGCGAAGACTGTGTCAGATTCCGTGGGCCTCGCTGACGCGCATCATCACCGCACATCTCTTAAACCCACGACTCTAATCCCCACCACTGCCAAAAACAAACAAAATGACTGCGTTTTCAATAACCTTACGACCCTCACCACGTCAACCAATGACAAGCCAGCACATAAACGCTTATCTCCTCAGAACAACAGCGCACATTAGAATGATTGCAGTGGTGCAGGAGGAGAGCTGGCCGCAGTGGGCACGCTGGCAGACTCTCTGAAGACACATGGAACGGGGGATAAGGGTGGGATGGAGGGTGGGTTACCAGAATCAGGAGGTGTGTTGCATCCTGTGCTTCCTGACAAGACTTTTCACCTAAAAAAAAAAAAAAAACAGCTGAATCAAGTTCTCCGGGTGTTTTCTGCTTTCTGTTGGAATATTCCGCATGCGCTACGGAATCGTGGTGTGCGTTTTGGTTTTCTCGGCAGTCGTCCAAATTAAAACAATTATAGCGCTAATTGCCCGTTGGGTGAGGCCTGTCGGGGCACCCATGCTCTGATTTGTAGAATCACTCATGCGGGTCGTCTTCCGCTGTGATGGACTGAGACATTCGATCTTGTTGGTGCTGGAGCCAGTGCCGGCCGGTCGGCCGATCGACAGGCAGATGGGCAGGGGTTGGCACAGGTGGCCACCATGATGCAAATTAGGCCTGGCACTGGCACGGTGTGAAGGAAGGGGAGATTAAGCGCTGTGACGCAGAGACAGAGCGCCATATGGAGCCGGGGCTGACCGCTCTGTTTACCAGCGGCTGAGGTCAGCTACATGCAAGCAGGGAGAAACACCTCCAGCCGCAAGCGTGAGCCAGAGAAGCATCACTATAGCAGCCCGGCCAACATTCCGTCACATGACCGTGACCGCCCAGCAACCCGACACCACAGCTTAGCATGTGTGTCAGATCAACAGTCATCTATCGTGACCTTTTCGTGTGTGCGAGAAACTGTTAATCAAACCACCTACAGGCTTAAAGGAACAGTGCACCCAAAAATGAAAGTTTACCATTTACTCTGTTCATGTAATTTTAAAGTTCAATGATTTTCTCTTTAATGGAACACACAAATTTTTTTATTATTATTTGTTATTATTTTTGATACAAGGTAATTGTGTCTGTTAAACAGCAAAACGCACCTTTTGTGTTTTATGGGAAAAAAAACTCAATGTTAGCCAATGTTAGACAGTTTTCATTGTTAGGTGCACTATCTCTTTAAGGAGCCCAACACAGACACAGAATAGGCAAAAAAACAAACACAAAAAACTTGCCTCAGCAATCCGAAACCTTTCTTCTTGGTCTTCTTATCCACCTCATCACTGGCCTCCTCTGTTTTCTTCTTCTCTTTCTCCTTTCCTTTACTTTTCAACTTGTCCTTTTTCTTGCCTTTGGCCTTCTTCTTTTTGTCTTTCTTGTTCTCCTCAGTGTCTCCTGCACCCTGTCTGGAGGAGCCGCTGGCTGGAGTGTCTCGTCCAGAGCTCTGGTCCGAACCATCATCTGTTTCAACAAAACCACACAAAACTAGATTAAAACTGAACCAAATGTAAAATGCAAAATATAATTAAAATATAATGTAAAATATAATTACATATGCAGATAAAGTCATAAGGTTAAATATTTTTATTTATTTATTCATTTGGCCGATGCTTTTATCCATTATTTATTACCTTTCAATCACATATGACTATATGATGTTGTGATAGATGTATGCAAACTGTTATTATTTTGTCTTCTGGGAAATATGTACATAAAGATTATTATGTACTGTAGCTTCTGAAGGGAATTACTAAATGAAATAAAGATCATTAAACATAATAATAATTTGCTCTGGTCACCTAGTTTACATGCACCTGGTTTGTTGCCATCTCAAGCTCTCAACTCACCCAACACCTTCATCCTCTTACTGACATGTTCCAGATAAATTCTGCTCTGCATTTTCATATTACTCCATATTGCTTCATCACTCCCATGTGTAAATACTGTAAAGCAATCCTGCCCACTAAAATACGTTTAAACATATTTACCACAGAATAAACAGTATAGCACAATCTCCACTGGCTTACACACTGCTAGCATTGACCTGTTTACACCATCAAACTGGCAAACCCCAAAGCGGCTTATATCTCACTGCAAGTTATTGGAATATGGAAGATCCTGTTAAAGATATTTTTTCCAGCTTATCTCTCCTGGAACTTCAAAAAAAAAAAAACACATCATCATAATCAGGAAAGAAGGAAGAATGGATGCAGATAAACAAGAAAGAAGAAACCGATAAGGACCGAAAAGAGAAAAAAACACAGGTGTAAAAAAAACAAACCTGGTAACTGAGAAACCTGCCGACATAACCATCTGTTACTGGCTATCTGCTGTGGGGCTCTGTGTGTGGGGGGGTGATCAATCGCGGCTGCATTATGTGTCTGCACTCTGAGGTTTGTCAGATGGTGGCGATGCTGCTGGGAGCAGATGTACGTTTACCCGGCCGCCTCAGAGAGCGTGTTAAAAGAGAGATGAGGAGACGTGTGGAAAAGCATCAGTCTTTCATAAGCTCACAGCAGCCCTCTTACTAACTCTCCACATGCCGCTCAGGGGAAGGTCCTGACAGCTCTGTACTCCAGGATTTATTGACGGGGATAGTTGTTTCTTACAGGCCAAATATGACAAAAGACAGAATTAAAGAGTGGAGAAACATTTTCACACTTTTAGGGACTATCATTTGTTGCAGCCATATTGTGGCATACACCTGTATGCTTCTGAGTTGTGGTGAAGCCTAGTGGTTTCACCCCAAAGTGGTACAATTTGAGGTGGTTATTGAAAGCCTGCAGGTTTTAACCTTTCAGTAGTGGTGAACCACTATATAGCCACTGATCACTATATTTTTCAACAGCTGATTTTGCTGATATATGTTTCATACAATAATAAAAATATTTAAAAATATAATAAAATAATAAAACAACGACAACTGAAACATACACAACATTACTGAAATTAACATTTTTCATAATATTTATTTTAAATGTACCTACATAATAAAATAAGAAAATCAACATAAACAGAATTTTTTTATTCTATTTTGGTTTATTTACAACTCACATCAAACTAATCTGTTAATCAGCTGAACAAGTAGAATTACTGAGCAATGTAAAAATCTCAAACTGGCTAAACATCCCGCAGTTAATCAGCCTGACACAAACACACGGAAACAAACACTCAACTTCCCTGAGCCTTGACAATACAAACAAACAAACAACGTAACACGTCAGAGCTAACTATCGGGTTGGAGGACGAGTCGCTCTTCCGAGCCTCAATCCAAGGCCACAACAGCAGCATCCGTTTCCCCATGGCCTGATTTCTACACAACAAATGCAGATCTGGCATTTAAACCAGCAAGCGGCGCGGTAATGACTGTACGGCCGCCCTATTATTCGGAGACACAGAGGAACCTCAAAGGCCCGCACCAGCTCCCACTTCTCTAAAATGCATCAGAAAACTCTTTTGTTTGGACCAGCGCAAAGACTCATTGTAAATATCAATCCTCTCCGCACAAAGCCAAACGCTGGGAAAAAAAATTGTTTGTCTGCCTGGGAGAGAAAGAATAAAGAAAACTGGGGAGATACTTCCCATCATGCTCACGTCCCAAAATAAAACCGCTTTAAGAGACCGGGGCTTTGGTACCTCCGCCTTACATAATAAAGCTATAATGACACTGCTCTGAGCTCAAAGCGAAATAATGAAAACCGTTTCAAAGGGAAATAAATCCCTTCTTTAAATGCATCTCTGTTTATCAACCTCACTGATGTATGGCCTTTGATATTTATATGGGCGCTTCTGTGTGAAGAAGAAGGGCTGCGTGTTATATCCTCTTATTTTTCTTCTGCGGTGATGTGGTGTAGCGGTTAAGGCTTAAGGGTGGCAACCGGAAGGTTTCCAGCTTGAACCCTGCAAGGGGTGAGCCGAAGAACAAACGTGACATGAACATGCATGAGAAGGCTGATAAACTTAACCTATGTATATGATTACATATTCTTGCACACAGTGGCTAGTTACAATATGATGTTCGAACCATGTTCCCTGAACCCAGGCAGATCATCAGCCCACTACAGAGGCGGTAATGAGAAGTGTGTCTAATCACTGTCCTCAGTAATTAGTAATAAACTGCTGCTGTTTTCTTGACCAGGAGATCTGTGTGTGTGTGTGTGTGTGTGTGTGTGTGTAGATGTGCGGCAAACAACAGATGTAATCACACACTGATGAGCGAATGAGAAAATAACCTGATAATTTGTGTTAATGAGTTTGTTTTGAAGCTATGAACTCATAACTAGGTCACCCAAGTTGCACTACTGAACCAGAGATTACTTTAAAACTTTAGTGCTCGTAAACAACTTTTTTTAGTAAGGAAGTTACATGCAGGTGGAGTGTGACTGTAGTACATAATACTGCATTAGGATATATTTGCGTGTGTGGGTTTAAATATGTGTTTTACGAGGACACAAATGTGTATAATAACGTGTGTATCAATGTAAACATTGTTTATGGGGACACTTTCTGTAACTAAATAGTGAATGGTTAATTAAAATATCCAAGAGTTTTCTGTGAGGGTTAGGTTTAAGGCTAGGGTTAGAATATACAGTTTGTACAGTATAAAAACCATTATGTCTATGGAGTCCTCATAAACCACACAACGTGTGTGAGACAGGATGTTAACTCTTCAGCTGTGTAATATCTGACCATAATGAACAACCTGTCTTACACGCTTATTGTCTTTCGCCACATGTCTGTGGTCTATCGTCTCACCGAAGGCCCAATTAGGCTGGTGTGAAGGAAAAGAAAACACGACAGAGACAAAGTCAAACACTTTACTCAATTATTCTCCCTCAACAGCCACACAGCACCACGCGGCGTGTCACACGTTTACAGTCTCGCTAAAACACTGTTGTATTACTGATCCATTGCACCACCTGTGTATTGCATGAGAGTGAAAAATGTGACAAGCAATCACAAAGTTTTAGTTTATTTGAAAGTGTTTCAATTTAACTTGGTATAAGTCTTTTTTCTTTCAGATTTGCAATTGAAATTACTGATATGAATAATCACTTTACCTCAGTGAGAAGTTTAACAGCTGGAATGGACTGACTGCAGTTGCCACAGTTTGCCATAACTTTTTAAAAGTGGAGGAAAGCTGTCCATTCTAATCAAAAGTTTACTGCAAGTTCACTACTGGTAAAGAGCTTAAAACTTTTGTCTGGAAAACTTATGTTTGCAACCAAATTACACAAAAATAAACAGTTTGCAAAGATTAGAATGTCTATCTATAAGCTTTTGGGAATACATGGGGCCAAAGTTAAATGAGGAGTAAAGTTTTCTATAGACAAATAAATACCAGTTTTATGCCAGTTTAATGAGCAGAAACAATTGTAAGCAAGTTCTTTGGAGATTTGTTGAAGAGTAAGAACACAGTGGGGCTTTAAAACAATGTTTTGCTTGTTTAAGCGGCCCGACCTGTGGCATGAATCAACCAATGATTCTGGCTCAACCAATGGAATTTAGAATGGGGTTATCTATGGCAGAAGTCAGAGTTTAGGAAATCTGTTTTAAAAATTTGGCACTAATGATGACAATAATGGTGAATATACACAGTAAACACTTTAAACTCTGTTGTAATGTTGCTGCTGCATTGTGGGGACTCACCATCATCATCTTCAGGTGGCCCATCATATGATTTGTCAATTGCAGCCCGGAAGCTCTCGTTGCAGCCACGCCCCCTAACCATGTGAGGGCGGGGCCTGTGGAAGGGCAGCAGATCATTTTTCTTGGCCTCCGTCACTGCAGTCTGCAGACTTTCTAGAGAGCTGGACTTCTTCAGACCTAACGTTGGTCCCAGCTCCCCCCCTCCACTCGCTGAGGAAAGAAATGAATGAGAAACTAAGTTTATGTATTTATCTGATGAAATTATATTATAATAATCAAAGATCAACAACTTAGCACTGCAAACAGTTTTATTTCTAACCTCGCTCTAAAATACCTCCATTCTTTCATACACTAACAAACCAACCAGTAGTTAGACGTTACACTTGACTGGCCAGACAATTACTGCAGATTTTTTTTTCTTTGTAAATGAAAGAGTAGCTCATTTGTCTCTGTGATAATCAAAGAGAGCAGGTCAATAGAAACTACTGAACCTTTTCCCAAAGCATTCTGGGTAGAAGATAAAGTGAAACATTAATAATGTTTGAAAAGCCAAAGATGTTTTTTTATGAGACTAGACGTGTGCACGTGTTTTCTGCAAGCGTGTTTGTGAACGTGAAAGTGCATTCATGTGAAGTATGTGCAATTGTAAACACACTCTCTCCTCTAATGAAAATGACTTTTTAAACATGCGTCTCCACAGGGAATGATGGATGAGAGCCTGAGCCTCGTTACTTCATCCATCAGAAGCACCATCTCGCTTTCTCTTCTATCTCCTTAATGCTCCATCCCTCTCTTTTTCATCTCTGCATACCTCTATCCCTCCTCCGTCGACCCCACCCTGTCCCCACGCATCTCCTACACCCAGAATCATTAGCTAAAGCGCGGCAGCTCCCAGAATGCATTCATGAATCAGGAAATCATTGTATCGACAGGTGGTGCGCCTCACTGGAATTCCAATCAGCCTGGCCTTCTGCCTGCACGGCCCCTTTTTGTTTGGCTAATGGTCATTTAAATGAAAGTGGAAGTGGGATCAGTCTTTTAATCTCTGTGGCCTCCAAACAGCCAGAAAAGGCCAGACGAGATGAGCCCAGCCCGGCCCAGCTGCATGCTTCCGGCTCCCAGGATAAGACACAGGAACAATTTATGTACATGTAATTTGGAATATAGACAGGGGACACAAAGAGTGAGAGAGAGAGAGAAAAGAAGAGAGATGAGGAATGGGCCTTTGAGAGGGTGGAAGGAGATGAGGACACAGCTGGATAAGAGTCTTCATAGCAAATCATAACAGATGGCATCATGAAGTCTGACAGGAAAACAGGGAGAAGTTCAAAGGGCAACAGAATTGTATCAGCAACTTCAGACACTTTTTTTTGCACTTTAGTTTTGGTGTGTTTGCACGTTTTATTTTAGAAGAACATCGGCATAACATAAACTGGATAGTTAATGTCCCGGAGGCTGATTTTGATGCTGATTTTGAACTATTCAGAATATGATAAAAAAAAATCAGTTTGCCTGGATACTGTGTATAATAATGTATAAACACCTATGGGGCCAACACGTAAAACAATTCACTTAATGTCATTCCTGTCATCAAATTTGGTCCATTTCTCACAGACAGCAACTGTATGTTTTCAATGATTTGGGACTAAATGAAATGTAAACTACTTTTATGATGCTTCAGTGTTTCTGTGTCATTTCTGGAGCTGGATCACCATTCACTTTCAGACAGTGTGAACATTATGCCATGATACACATAAACATACGGGCCCCATGACCAGAAAGTAGCCAGCACACAACAGCCCTGACAACTTTTGACACTTAGACTTTAAGTATTAGTTTAGAAGAACTTACGGATAAGAAATATCACCAACCAAAGACTAATCCTGAAATTTGACTACGAACGACCAAAGAAAAACGCTCTTTAATTGGAACTTCAAGCATACAGGGGTGGTGGATCATAAGAAAATGTTCATTAAAGAAGAGCGGCGAGTGGGTGAGGTTTACTGCAGCTGAGCTCCATGCACTCAACACAGAGCTGGATTTGTATGAGGGGAGGTTTATAAATAGCAGGCCGCTGATGTACCAGCCAGCGTGACTGAAATGTTCTCTGTGCAAGTACAGCTCGTGTCACAAACGTAATTACCCCTGTCCCACAGCCGGATGATAGAATTAAGCAGCTTTTTGAGGGGATGCTCTCAGAAGGTTGGCAAAACACTTTTTGGCTCAGAGGACGGGATCTAAACGTGTGCCTCAGGATACTAACTTACCTAAATCAAATCCACATACATGCTGAAAGGAAGAGGGGCAATTAAATGCAGAGCCAATCGCATTTGTGGGTGTGGTTTTCAATTTGATTAGTTTGGCAAATCACACAAAAATAGAGACTGTAACAGAGAATAAAATAAAAAATAGGATTGTTAAAATGTGCACCAGTTAAGAGTAATACTGCACATGCTTATTGCCTACATACTGTATTGCAAAACACCTGCCCATGAGAATCGCCAATATGGCTACCAAGTGATGTGTCTTGTCCTAAAGGGACTTTGGCATCTCTCTTCCTGCAAAACCTCTGCTCAGCAGAAACTGCTAAAGAGTCGATAGGAAGAAAGAAGAAGGAACACTTAGGGCTGCTTCCACAAACAGTAATCTCTTTGAATAGAAGTCAGAAAAAGAGAGATGGAGAGAAAATGATTTCAAAGGTCAGTGTCACAGTGTCACCTGTACTTTCCTTACGAACCTGCGACTGTCAATCAAATTCAACAGAAAGAGAAGACACTTATGCCAGTTACAGTTCAAAGACTCACTGAGAAAACACTCTTATGTGCTAAACAGATTTTATACCTGTTCTTCATCCCTGTGGATGGCTGGCATCCATCACCACAGAGCAGGTATTAAAACCTGTAATGCTGAGCTGTTATGATATTTTCATTGCAGGAGATGTATGGCTTTGGTAATTGCCTACGACAGACTTTTAAAAGGCATCTCATAATTACAGATCACCTTTATTGGGTTAGCATGTGTACGGGGGTGTAGAAGGGGTCGCTGCTTTCAGAGAGTGATGGTTATGGACGGGGGGGTCTGCCATTTTTTGAGTGCAGGGTGATGGATGGTCACTTACATTGGTACCCAGTACACGACTTTAAACCACGCCTTCATACCGGTACAGGACAGAGATCTCCAACCCTCCCAGCCAGAGAGCTTTCATCTCACTTTGATGTAATAAAGATTGTATCGATCAATCAGAAACTCATTATGACCTTGATCGGTGCAGGCAGGTGTTTTTGTATGTGTGAGAGTGTTTGGGATCATGTAAGAGAGTGTGTGTGTGTGTGTGTGTGCGTGGGTGTATGTATGTGTGGGTGTATGTATGTGTCAGTTCTAAACATAATGTACAGAATTCACAGACGGCTGGACTTCAGACTGAAAATATTCCACTGGTGAATATGAACCACTGGCCCCTAAAATTAAATCTTTAAAACACAAACTGCAAAATCAAAATAGTTCAAAATAGTAATAAATAGACTATGAGTCTATTATGTTGTGAAAACAACAGCCAAACTACTATTTTATTTATTTTATAAATTCTACTATTTATAATTCTACTATTTATAAATAAATAAAGCTATTTGTGAATATCTTTGTTATTTATGTAACTATTAGGGCATACAGTATAATTTATTGAAATCAGAGCAGT
>JAZGTK010003421.1:0-27447 GCA_036877625.1 Ambastaia sidthimunki
TGTGTAAAAGGGACTATTGATAGAACAGCACCTAGTAACCAAGAATATACTGAACATTCAAACACAAAGTATTTTACAGTGTTTGTATGTGTGTGTGTTACATCTAACAATGTTACAAATCTGATTTGGTTTAAATTTAGTGTGACAGCACTGGAAGTAAATAAACAGTTTTGCACAAGCAGTGCTTCTCTTTGTTACGCATATGCATGAGTGAGCCATATTTTAGAGTTATGAGGGGAACAATAGCCCAGCCGTGACGATTTCTGCTGCCTTTAAACTTCCAAGTGAAGATAGGCTTGTCAGAGCTCTGTGCCTCTGCCCCCATCCTCCACCCCCTGGGGCTTTAGGGCACAAATGCGCTTTGCATACCACACTGACATATCAGTGACCCAGGGGACAAATTTGTCTCACGTTGTATTTCACCGTAATTAACTGTCATTACACTGAGTGGTTTTGGCTACTTGGGAAATTAAAAAAGGGGTTTTGTTACAAATAAACAAGATAAACTCCTGTGTTTTCTGTTTATTTGATTATATACAGTCAGTATTTGACACAGAGCTCAGTATTAACGTCTCTGAAGCAAGCGGCAGGGCCCCGGTTGGGTTTGCATAGCGCCGTATCGTTCATGCAGAAATAATGGAGCACCATTGTGAGGAGGCTCTTTAATAGCCCTCCGCTATGCTTAAACAATTAGTTAGCGCACTGCGCCTCCCCTGCCATTTGGAGCACAGAATCGCTCTGCAAATCATACATCATTCTGAGGATGTAAACGTGAGGAGAGAACATGCTGTTTCAATAAGGTCATTGGAAAGTATGCGAGGAATAATTACAACACAAGAAGCTCTTGTGGAGGAGAAAAAAAAACAGCCAGTGGCCTAAATTGGATGGTGTTGAGATGAGAAGCTGGTTGTGTGCATAGTAAAAAAAAAAGGCATGTTCCAAAATATTGGTAAACAGACTATGTAGTTGACTTTTTAAGCACGGGCATAGGAAGACTGTAACGATGGTGGGGGACTCACATTAAGAACCTTATCAGCGTGGCTCATGAATATTAATTAGTCGTCACCCAGTAGTCTCCTCAGAAGCAGGCAAGTGGGCGCAAGCCAGAGAAGATTGTCGCTTACCGCTTGTGCATTTATTAACTTTACCATCAAAGCAACCACTTGAAACAGAAGCTTCCGCTTGGCCCTAAAGTTGTAGTTTTTTGTGTCTGGCTACTATTATTCTTCCAATGAACTTCTGAAGTTGTAATTGATGCTAATTCTTCCGATCTGATTTTGAGGTGTCGTCTCATACAAGTCATGGTTAATGGCATTACTGGTATGATTAAAATGAACTATATTACCCAGTGTTTGCGTATTTTTATGCTTTAGGAGTATCATGTTATTAGCTAATCAAATTTCCAGACTCACATGAGCTTTGTGATCAGTGCCATTGGTTAGTCTTTTTGGGGATGTATTGCAGTTAAGATGCTGGCTTAAGGTTTGTGAGGAGAGCTATTCAACAGTCATATGGAGTTGTGGAAGACTTCACAGACAAGGCTGTTAAAACACTTGGCTGTTCATGGTGGCAATAAGACCTCAATACAACAATAACAAGATGAAGATGAGCATATAAAACGAATGTGTTTACAAGTGCCCGCCTGTTTTTATTCGCCGTAACAGAGGGAAAGTCCATATGCTGCTTCCATTTTCCCCTGAAGGATAATTTCATTTAGCAGCTCTGTCATAGTAGCGCTTCATTATTCAGCCGGGTAGCAGTAGAGTGTAACAGCGACCGCCCACATTTCAAGCAGCTTTGCTTTCTTTACATGCATTTTCTGCATAGCGATCTCCCATTTATACCTTGTTAAAAGTCTGTTTCTCATTGAAAAACAGGAATTGGATTTCTGCGTATTGTAAAGTCGCTATATTCAGGTGCACGATGCAAATGATTATTTTGACCTATTATTTCATCTTGACCTCTAACTCTTTTCAAAGGTCAATGCAAAGACTTGAAATTTTTATTGTTGTGAGCAGTTTCATAGCAGGTTTTGTTGATATCTCTGAAAGTATATACAATAAAGTAGGTACATTACAGAGAATGTTCTGAATGCCAGTGGTCTCTCTTTATCCATTGAGAACTTCCTCTCGATTTCAGACGAGTTATAGAGGACAGTTTGAGTATTGTGGAGCGCTGCAGACCACGGAGGCTTACAGAGTGAAGTGTATTGCTAGTGCACAATGCAGTATTGTTATGGAATTCTTTGGCATGAGTTCATGACCCTCAGAGCGTACAAGAAGACTTTATCTGTTACTGAATTAAGCTGCAGATTGATGATGGTCTGTTGACACTCTTCTGTGGCTGCTTTAGTGGTTTAAGTGTAGATTTCAAAATGTGCATTTCTGATTTATTGCTTTAATATCTAAAAGGTTGCTACCCACGGTGCAGCTTGTTTGGTTGTAGGAAGGTTTTCTTCTTTGGAGTCAGTGAGCGGACAGCAAACAATAGTTCTTTGACTTGTTTAATTACTGCTTCCTGGAACTACTTTTCCCCTCATTGTTAACAGTAATGAAAGATTACCATGTCTATACAATCACTGCTTTTATTTCACTCATAATAAAAGAATAGTACACCAGAAAATGAAAAGTTTGTCATCATTTACTAATTAACGGATGTCCCAGGCTGTCCTTTATATAAACCTCACACATAGCTGTCACAAGGTCAGCACATAAATCATATACTACATTTATGATACTTTTATTATTTATTTTTTGGGTCCTTTTTGGAGCTCAGAAGTATAAATCACCATCCACTTTTTTTCTGGAATTTCTTTGGAAATTCTGTGTAACATCTCTTTTTGTGTTCCACAAAAGAAAGAGAGTCATCTGGTTTGGAACAACACTGCAACATTTTTATTTTTGGGTGAACTATTCTTTGAAGTGTGCAGAAGGCAAGCTGTCACTGTTTATAATTCCCCTTTACTGACTGTAATTAATTCCCCTTTAAACAAAGTAATATCTGAAAGAGGAAGTCAAGCATTGACCCAATGTCCTGCTTATCATTCTATTTCAAATGTATTATTTATATATATGGAAATGAATACAAAATTATGCAAATTCCACCATTGGTCAATGAAGCAGATCCATTCCTGAGCAAAGGGTTAGTCTGTAAGACAAACGGTTGTTCTGGGTTCCTGTCCCACAGGGCCCAGTTGCTCTGTCGGCCCACAGCAGGTTAACGCAGTGGACTCCTCCTGCCAAACACGGGCAACTTTCGATTTTGACAGAGGTATGTAAATGATCTCATTGTGAGCAGTGGCAGAAAGAGGGAGGGACTAAGGACCTGAGCAGAAGGGGAGTGGCCAGAGCAGAAACTTGGAGCTGCTCTCTGGTTATCAGAGTCCCTGTGGAGAAGATCTGGCATTTTACGAGTAGGCATGTGTCCATCAGGGCTGTTGGCAAGCGAAGCTGGATCTGTTGGTAAATGCAGTAGGGCATCCCTGAATATAATGCTCAGTGTTTGGATGACAGAAGGTTTGCCTTTGATTGAAAGTCTTCTGTAGATAAAACACATTGTATATAAGGACACAACACTCAACAGTGTATGGAGAAAACAATGTGATGTTCATAGGATCTAATAATAAATATAATAATAAAATAAACAGATGGAGTTCAAATGATGGTATATGTAACAAAACATACTACTACAAAAATACTACTCAGCTGACGTAATATAAACACAAAGCTAAAAAGTGAAATTCTGTGCAATTAGCGTCACTAAATGGATTAAAAAAAATTCTATGCTTTTGCTAAGAAAACTAAAAACGTTGTTTCTATCTTTAAACATGGTCCCGATTGTGGGGAAAAAAAGCGCTTTTGCCTGACACACAGCACAAAATGAACCTGCTTTATTCCTGTACTGCAATGAAGTTCTTGGCTAATTTATCTGTTGTGTACCCAAGCAGTCAGAAGACTTTTTAACATTTTGAAAAATGTTTTCATTTAAAAAATGTTGACTGATCAAAAAGTGTTAGAAATGTGAATAATCTAACAGCTGTTTCAAAACATATCAAAGCTAGATGAAATGAAAGTATTTCTTACAGTACAGGGTGAACCTTGAGTAAGAACAGATGTCCATAACTTATCTCATCATTTAAAAAATGAAATCTCAGAGAATGTGTTTCAGCCGTCAACTGGCACATAGCTCATTCCTAAATGAGGCGGTAAAAATTTTTGATTTTTAATTTAGACGTTTTTATCCAGGCAATTCTAGCAGCTCACCTATAGCAGGGTACATGACTTCAAAGTTCTGTGAAGTTTCTGGTAAATATACAAGCTCCACCGGAAACACTGTTGTCATGGTGACGTTGTGGTATGGGTCTCTGGTTGAATGTTTAATGATTAGTGGTTGGCTTTGGGCCAGAGTTCTTCATCTGAACATGCAGATAACAACATCTCCATCCAAGGAAAGGTCTTCCAACATCTTCAATGTTCAGCTTTTGAAGTTTTAATAGGTTTGGTGTTAAGGATTAATTTGGGGATTTTTTGCGAAAGGTCACAAGAAAGCATAACAGAATTGTCACGTGCAAATTTTTGAGTGTGTGGAAGAATCGCGTTGATGTAAGCTTTACTTATGTGCTAATGAAAATCATTAATGCTGGAGACACAATGTGAGCTTATGAAATAAGCCTCCTTTGTGTTTACTTTGACAAAAAGCACATGCTGTGCTGTGTAATTGTATTCAGTGGAAATCAAAGTTTCTGAGGCAAGCAGAAGATCTTTCTATGCCGCACTGTCTCCCTGGAAATCACAGCCACAGTTGAATTCGCATTATATCTGGAGCAATGAACAAACAGCCACATTTGGATCCAACTCTGTGTATCTCTTTCTCAAACTGGAGATTCAAATTGAATTGAATGCATGCAAAGAGATTGACTAATAACTTTAAAAGCAGTTTGATTGTTAAATCGTTATTTTTGAAATCTCTTCTGAATGTATGATTATTGGCAGTATGGTTTTCATGTGTTTACATCTCAGCTAGTGATGTCATACTAAAAGTTGAGTGTGGTCATATCTTGAGGTATCTAATATATCTTTCAATATAAAGAAGCTTAATATACTATGAAAAACACTGTAACTTCCAATAATCTAAAAATTACTTTTGCTCTAAACATGCGAAGGGGCAACTTAAAGGTACAGCATGAAAAAACACTAATTCTTTCTAAAATTTGGAGGATAGAAATGACAAAAAACTAAAATAAAAACCATTATTTTAGTAACAAAAAAAAATTGAAATAAACTGATTCTGATTTCGTTTTCATGACATTTATATTGTTATCATCCATTTGTCATCAGTATTTGTACACTACCTTGGGGCTAATGTAAAATGGATCCGTTTGGCACAGTTATTATTTAGCATCTGGCAACTGTTGTATCCTAGCTATCATGCACCCGGTCTGCAGTGTAAGAGAACCGATACTGCAACATATGAAATGCCATCTGTAACCTGCTGCATCTCTGCCCTGATACTGTATCCATCCCCCCACACACATCCACCTCGGGACCACTGAAACCAGCCCAGACTAAACACACAGATGAAATGAAGAAACAGCAGATCAATCCAGACCCTTTAGGCTTATATAAGTGGACTGATCCACCCCTCACATACACACAGTCTAAGTGAAACACACTATGGAGGGAACTGTCTGTGGCACATGCTGCCCTTTTATTTTCTCCCCCAGGATGCATCTGTCAGTCGCGCTGCACTCGCGCTGTGCCGCCGCTAATGTGGTTGCATCAGCAATTCTGATGCAAATTTGCAGTGTGCACTCGTCCCTCCCGATGGATCCTGCAGTTTAGTTTGATGAATTTACTAGAGGATAGAGTGTTTTTCCTGTCTTTCCTCACATATATTATTGCACTGTTCTTCAAAAGCAGGAAGTTGTTCATTGTCTAGCTGTAAAAAACAAAATGTTTATTATCTATTTCCAAGTGTTCTAAATGCTTTAGAGAAAATGGTTGTACAATTTATATTATGTACAATATTGTATAATACAATACAGTATAATACATTTTTTAACCATGCTGTTAACAACATATATTTGCAATATGTAAGTTTGGACAGGAAAAAAAAAGTCATATAGCAGATTTATGATAAACTGTGTATATATATATATATCTATATGCTGTATATACTTTAAATTGAATTGTAATTTCTAGACCACATTGATTTATTTTTGAGCCAAATTGCTCACCAGCCAACATTAAGATCCATTGCAACCTAGAGTGCTAACTATCCAATACATTAAACATCAACACAGATGGTCGGATCTCGGTCAAACCACAGGGCATATTAGCATCTTCATTGAGGAGAGCAAAAGAGCTACAGAAATAAATGAGATTTATGAGAAATTGGCATGGTGGTTATTACACATTCCTGAGT
Organism: Ambastaia sidthimunki; assembly: GCA_036877625.1. Lineage (NCBI taxonomy): Eukaryota > Metazoa > Chordata > Actinopteri > Cypriniformes > Botiidae > Ambastaia > Ambastaia sidthimunki. The sequence goes on from JAZGTK010003421.1 coordinate 6,424, forward strand.
CAATGCGAGTGGATACACTCGCTGTCATGACCCCCCCGCACTTGCCCCTGGACTGCGTGTCTAAATGAGGATGTAATTCAGCACATGGAAAACACACTAAGTAAACGCAGAGGGGCCGGATCGGGTGACCATGCATCTGTGGTTCAGTATGCACTGTTAATTTGGATGTCTATAAATCCCACTTGTAGTGTCTCGTTCCACACTCACCGGCCCCCGGGGCCCATGCCAACACTGACCCCCGCAAAGGCAGCCATGCCAACAGCTTTTCTTATGACCAGCTGGCTGTGGGTTTGGTTAACGGACACTGGCTAGATTAATAGAAGCTGGGCCGGGCCAGTGTCTTAGCTTGTTTAATGTTTATTTTCACAGATCAGGTCATATGTGAACCAGTTGGGGTTACTGTGACCTGGGGGGTTCATCTTAGTAAGTGCAGGGGGTGGTTTTTAATGAACAACACCCACTTGCCCCTCAAATAGACACTCAGTCCCTCCACCCTTCACCTTAATTTATTTACACGAGCATGTGTGTGATATTACAAAATGAAGGTTGTGTGGTATACTGTAAGGTTGTGATGAATTAGAATGAATGAATGGGCTGTTAATCTGTAGCTGATTAAATCACAAAAAATTATATTTCACCCCAATGTTGAATTTTCTTAATTTCCTTAATATATATATAGTAAGTAAACATCATAGCAATTTGATTTGTTGTGCTGACTTTATGCTATTTTAATAAAAATGTATCTTAACAGGATATGGGGGATGTATCCATTAGCAGATGACATAATTTATTACGAGGTCATGACAGGATAGGGTTAAATGATTCTTTTAAATTGGCTGTAGTGGCTGCTCGTGTACAGTGTGTGTGTGGGGGGGTGAGTAATACCTCACAGTGACACTAGAGGGCAGCTGACTGTCCATGAGGCAACTCTTGTAACATGACGTCTTTAAATAATTCAGCTCAATATTCTTGTGTCTAATCTTCATAATAACACAGCATGTGCTCACAACGGTTTTCAGTGTTGAAATATTTCACCTCAGGTGGATTTTGCCACTGAAAACATACTGACTGTGAGGATTGACACAAATGTGTGTGTGCTTGCGTGCGTGCGTCCGTGTGTGTGTGCGTGTATGTGTGTGTGAGAGAGAGAGAGAGAGAGAGAGAGAGAGGCAGAATAAAGTTTTATTCTAGGCAGAGATCAAATGACAGTTAGTCAGAATAACAGAAGCTGAGTTTGCATGTTAACATACAGAGGGCACCAATTAAAGCACATTGCTGCTGCTAAGACCTAAGAACTAGAACACAAGATCTGTATTTAATTAGTTGTGTTTTATTTTGTCATCCTTGTTACATCATTAAGTGACTAATGTATCTTTATTTTTTAATTATAATTTGGCACAATTTAAAATAATTAATACTTTTATTTGGCACAGCTTGTTGATTGAGTTCCTAGTCAAAATTGGTATCACAAAAGAATAAAATGTCAAATCATGAACAGTGGTGTTTGCTAAGACAAGCATCACTGCTATTGGTCAATCTACAGTTGACCGTACATTTGTCCTGCACAGTGTGTGCTACAGACATAATACCACAAATACTGTGACTTGTTGAGGACAGGTGTGTCTAGGCTAGAAATTTTGCCTGGCAAACAATAAAACTGGTAAAACATCCTCCAAACTTACATTGAGAGACTAATCATAATTACATTTGTTTATGCATTTGGCACACGCTGTTATTCAAGTTATACATTTTGTCAGTACTTCCTAGGAATCAAACCCGCAACCTTTTTGCGCTGCTAACACAATTCTGTACCAACTGAGCCACAGAAACACATAATTAGGGACCAGAATATTATAACAGTTTGGAGGGGATCTCTTAAGCAACAACCTACAGCAACAGCCATCCAGAACACGTAACCAGTAACTTAGCAATGACTTATAAATACTCAAACAACCACACAGGATACTATATAAAACAGGCAACCATAAAAAAACACTCTCAACACCTTACCATTGTGACAAATACTTTTGAAAGGGCAAACGGTTACATTTTTCAAAATCCAGGAAAATGTAAAGCTTTAGGGTCTGTGAGATGAATAACACATGGGAGGAATCTGGCGCAGGGCGTGTGGTAGGGGAGAGATGGAGCTGATACAGCATTCTCCCACAACCACACATGACATAACTCCACACATTTCAGATAAATAAATAAATACCAAACACACATATGCACAGCCACTGTGGACACACCCGCACAATTGTGTGTGTCCATGTGTGTGTACTGTAGCTTTTAGTGATTTGCTGTAACTGGACCACTTGCTTTCTCTTGAATTAGCATCTGACCTTGGTGTGCGCGTCATCTACGTGCTCACACCACATTCACCCCGCGAGCAGACGCACTGTGACATTGACTCATTGTTTGGTTCAATCTGTTTGCACTGAGTGTGGCAGAAGTCTAGTGCTGCTGATTCAGAGACTTCTGCTCGATGCTTTCAGCCATTAAAGGACAGAAGTGTTGCTGTCTCCGATGGAGATCTGGGCACACGCAGCATTATTTAATGAGGGCGATATCATTTATTCATCGTGTATGTTTTTCTTCTTCTGTACCTCACAGTGCCATCTGCTGTGTAGTGCTGTATTAAATCACAGAGAACAAAGATACAGAGGAAGAGAGAATGAAATCAGGCCGCGAGAGAGGAAGAATAAAGAACCGTTTACACATACAGTGATTTGCAATGACAAACCGACCAGAAGTCATTTGTTATCAGCAGGGTGGGGGTTGATGTTTCAAAGAAATATTTTGCTTCACAACACTCTGTGTTCTTGCACTAGCAATCTGTATTTTTAATTACGTTTCTCGCAGAAATGCTTTTGGGAAAAAGAAGATTCATTCAAAGCAGGTCTGTGAAAAGACAGAATGTACTGAAGCATTAGGTCAACACACACTCTGTTTCTAATGAAAATACAAACTCAGACTGAGCCAAAAATAGAATTGCGCAAAGCACTGACGTTTGTTGCAGATGAAAGAACAAGTTTACAGTAGAAGATTGCAATATATCACAATACTGAACAACGAGTATTAAAATACCGAAGTGACTATTAGTGTCGTGATGTGGGCATTTCCAGTGACTTGGACTTACTTTATGCAAATTAGCAGCAAGTTACTTTGGAATCTGCCAGTAAGAGTGAAGACATTACAGAACACTTGTCTAATGTCAGATACAGATCTGAAGTGACAGATCCTCTTCTCTGGAAATGTCTCTGTCTTTATGTTGTATGTGCTTATATTAATCCAGTCACCCTGTTGACGTGGGCTCAGATGTTTGCATGGAACTGCAGCTGGGCCGATCATGATGAAAAGATGGGTGGGACTGGGCTGGCAGAGGTAGGTGTATGGCTCAGCCCTCATCTTGCTTAGTTAAAACCTGGAGCCCAGAGTGTGAGGTGGACGTGTGCCAGGACACAGGTCCTCTGATGAGCGTGACCTTTCAGCAGAGACAGAGTCATCACTCTGTTTATTCCACAACAGTTTGATGTGTCAAACTCAATCCACCTTGACAATTCTGTTCAAATCAATTCAGTTCTGTAAAATACTCCTATTCTCTAAGATTAAAGGATTGGAGCAAAGTATAAGCAAAGTTAAGTGTGTAACGTGTCTAAATTATATTAAATCGTAACACTTATTGAGGTATAAAATCATTTTCACATGACAGACATTATAATGGGCCCACAGACTTATTTTTAGAGAGTGACCAGAGCCAGATGCCAGAGGGATGGGCTTTTGACTTGGACCAGTAAGCATTCACCTAGCAACCCCCTAGCAACTGTAAGCAAAATTGCACAGACAAGCACTACTCACATTTTCTTCAGAAAATAATTTTACAGCAGTTAGCACACAGTAGAGCAGATAACATATTATCTTTGTAAGTGCCAAACTGGTTGAGCCGGGCTGGTTTAAAGGATTTGGAAATCCACATGTCACCTTAATGGTGTTAATTGCCATTGAATGTTCTTCAGTATGTGGTTAGTGTAAACATATACAGTGATTCAAGCCAAGGAATGTGAGAGAAAATATTTCTCCCATACTGTACCTTGTGTGTGTGTGTGTTTTGGGTGCAGGGAGGTGAGGCTGACATTGAATGAGACTCTCAGATACAGTTCATTTAATTTGGCTTTCTTTGAAACTCTTATCCACCACTAATGTTTCAGGCCAAAACTCTGGAGAATCTGCAGATACGCTTCAAACGTATTTGCTCAAAGGAAAATAGTGCGACCACAGGAATGCACAAGCAGATATTTGATCTACCAGAGACCCCACAGTGCTCCGTAATGACTCTGGATGGAAGGTAGAGGAGCTCTGCTGAGCTTCTAAGATCTGGCCAGCCCTCAGCACTACAGTAAATGACCTGTTCAAATCCAAAAAGTGTGCCTTAAGACCAGAGATTACTGGAAACAAAAGCAAGTGAATGTTAAGTGAGATGCGGTGATCTGCTTATGTTTGTAACACTGTGAGCTGTTGGTTTGGGGAAAAAAAAGAGATTAAAAGAGTCAGAGCTGATTTTTGGTAAAAGATACATTGGGAAATAAAAAAATGTTTAGTTATGTCCATTAAAGGACATATGGTCCAAGGTGACCAATAGCTGATATAATATGGATATAAAAATTTAGTGGCTGAAATTAACTGTAAAACTCTGAGAGCTATCACAATATACAAATGGATTTTCATTTATTCTGTAAACTAACAACAGAAGAAACTGGATTTAATGATGTCAGAACATAAACATGTCCCCATGAGGTGAACATAAAATAAGCACACAGAATGTAAATACACACAGATAAGTGTTTCCTATGTGTAATGGAGCCATTACAACCTGCACAGAACAGGACTATTATTTAACACACCTTAATGTTTGTTTTTAAATTTGTGATGTAATTAAAACATTTATTCCAACAGTACTCTTAACTGTATTAGTTAGGTTGTAGTTTGGACTAGTTGTATCTGTCTGATATATCTGTTCATATTATCTGTAAGAATAAATAAGAACGAGACCTCAGTCCTGTCTCATCAACTGGAATCTGCAGAATGTTTTTAGGTTTTAGCAGGAACTGTGGAATTATGCTGCAAGGCAGTTGACTGTTCTCAATAATGTAGAAGTGTGGATTGTAGACATGAAGGGTATTTCATGACTTCTTTGAACCATAAAATGGCAAACTGAACACCATATGATCTTGACTTCATGGACACTTAAAGGACAAGTAAAAACAGGTTTTAGATCAAGCCTTCTGTCTGTTAAACTCTGTTATTCTGTCTGCAAAATCACTGTTGGATTCAGTGTCTTCATTCACACAGTGACAGCTGTATTTACTAACAGGTGTGACTCCCAGATTGTTCTGTACGTCAGTCCTCTAACTCATGATACTGTAGCCCCGAGTAACGTCTGTTACCATAGTGACATATTGCGTCCTCAAATTTTTATTTAAAACTGCTTTAGCTGCATGTGACTGCTGTTTTCATAACCTAAGCGAGTTTGACAATTCTAACTTTAGCAATTGATTAAAAAAAAACTTAACTAGATAACCAGTTATTGACTGCAGTACCCTTCATACAGCAAAACAAAAATTCTGTGGTTATAGAAAACAGATGTCACTCTCAAAGCTGACAGAACTATATATAGCAGTGTAAAACAGGACTGACACCCGTATCCTACTGTGTGAACAGTGTAAAGGAGGAATACCTCAGATGCCAGTGGCAAGAATTATATCCTTATGTAGTGTTTTAATCATTTTTTAAATTTTATTATAATATGGATGTGTTGAAACTGGAGCTGATGTGCTTCTGTGAAGCAATTAAGTGCAAGATAGCAGACGTGAAGTAGAGGAGCTAATGTACACTGACAATCATGAGTAAAACATTACTCACAAAGCTGGCATTCAGTTGTTTGTGTGATTCAGGTGTGTGTGGGGGGCCATCTATGAATCCTGTTTGAGTGAATAGATTTAGGAACAGAAGAAAAGTGACATTTAAGAGCCAAGAAGCCTCATTTCTTCAATAAACGTAAGCCTTTCCTCCACTGAGCCCACGGACGTCTGTACAAATGTGTTTGTCATAGGAATAGCAGCCAAGTCAACAACCTGCCTGTTGCCAAGGTGACAAAAAGCTTCTTACATAAATGTTTATTTATGAGCAAATTGACTAATTCGTTGCACTGTTTCTCTGACCCCACTATTGTGTGCGCCAGAATCAATAAAAAAGTGTTGTAATGAGAGAAACATCTAAAAATAAAATAAAAAGCAACTCTAAGCTGATTAGATAATCTTTATTTTCTTTTCCCAGAACAGATATCATTTTGCCAGTCCCTGAGCTTTCTTTATAGATCAAGTGTAGCTTTGTGGCTGCAGCCTTGGGCTCTGAATAACCTTGACAATGATTTAATCTTCAGTGCATAGAATGCAGTGCGGTATGACCTTGTTGAACCCGTGCTTAATACGCATTGCCTGCACCTGTCCAGGTGTCAAAAGCCTCGGCTGCCTCTTGCTGCTCGGTGTTTGAACTCTTGCTTGTCGCTGTCATTTTCCAGCTTGACACTGGTGATGTTTTGATGGCACCCATCAGCTGTACAATGAGCTTTTAGAAAATTCCTGGAAATACGAAGCATTTGATTTTCTCAGACCTGTAAAAACGGCAGGTAAATATTTTCAGGGACATTGGCTGTGTTCGGAATAGCATGCTATTATAGCTACTGATATTATTACTACAGAATGCAGTATGCATACTGTGCATATTATACAAATGTATATGATATGCATAGAACACCTTGTGTAACATAACACCTGTTATGTTACACAAAATTCAATTTAAAATGTAAAAATCATTTTTTTTCACTCTTACAATAGATCGGTTCAATATGATTTAAAATAAAATTAAATTAAATTAATAGTTTATAATGGTGTAAAGCCACTCTTTAACTTACTACAGTACATTATTAAAAGAGATGTCAGTGTATACTACAGTGTAACTAATAAGTTAACATTCCAAACTGAGTAGAGCTGTGCTTGTTGACACACTCTGCCATACCCTGAACTGCTTTAACTTACTGCATGTTTTATCCAATATTCTTGCTTAATAACAGATGGGATGATTTATATATGTATAATATATAATGATTCAGAACTGATACTGTACTGTATATGCTTGTAAGAGTAAGGGACAGAATTGTGACACAGTCTCTGGATAATTATGTCCTGCCTTACATCCCAAGTAAAAATATCCAGAATGAAGCAGGATAATATATAATTTACAGGTACAATGTAAGTCAGTGAAATGGCTCCAGGGATCTCTTGTCAAGCAGCCAATTGGTAGAACAACCCTGGCCTTGGTGTATTTGTGTCCATGGTAGACACAGCGCATCTACTGTCATGTCATGTTTCTGTTTTTGTGTCCTGATCTGTTAAGTGGATGTCATTGATGTTTTGGCCTGTGGGTGTGTTGTATGTCACTGGCCTGTCTAAGCGGTGTCCTGCCGTCCACAGCACCCAACCTGAAGGGCCGGCCTCGGAAGAAGAAGCTCTCCATCTCTCAGAGGCGTGACTCACTGGGGCAGGGCGGAAGCGCTAAGGAGCCCAGTGGTGCGGAGAACAAGTCTCCTGTCAAGGTAGTACCCTCATTACACATTACACTGTGTGCAGTATGGAGGCACTAAAATAGAAATTCTGGTCGATACAGATTAAATTATAACTGATCATTAGTTTTGCAGAACCAGACCATTGTCATGAGGTCTGGTCCACTTTGTAGCTTATTATGGCCAAGAACAGCCCACTTAGACAGGATGACATCATCTGACTGACATTTAAAGTGACTGTGGTTAGGTTTGTTTTTAAGTGCCATTTTGACAGGCAATTCTGAAATTAATAATGATACCACAATTCTACACCAACATAAAAAAAAAATTCAGATAATCACTGTTGAGGTTACAGTTGAACATTAACATGTTCCATTACTGATTTTTGTTAACAGCCCTGGACAGTTTTTAAAAATCACACAGAACAAAACACACTGTTATAATCGCATGAATATGTGACTTGCATTAAATTAATGTGATGTTGTTAAATATATTTAAATATGATAAATTAAAAAACAAAGATAAATCGATCCCCTTTCACCCCATACTCAGGGTTTTATGTAGGAGGATGCTATATTTCAAGCAGAATTATTTAGTCTTGGTAATGAACAAGAAAAAAATAAAGGAAAGGGTTTCATTGTTAATTCTAAAATTGCTTAATGATTGAGAATGTGCAGTTTTTTCAAAAGCATGTTAAACTGCTTCCAGGGGCCTGTGTTTAATCCATGTCAACATAAACGTTACTTTTTTTACATTCGTTGACATATTCCACTGGCCTTGATAGCTTCTTTTGGAAAATCAGTGTGCTTGATTATCGGTAACAGATGGCCGAGCAGACGTGTGTGGGCCAGCAATGACTGCAGTATACATGACGGTATGGTGCGGCCTGACTCTGGATCAGTTCTGAGACGCTTGGGTCAAAACAGTTATTTTAGATGCTTGAGAGCTCACAGTGCTCTTGGTAAAATGCACAGCGTTTATTTTTGTCACATTATTTATCACAGAACTGAACGATCTGTATGATGATTCTCGGCTGGTGGGTTATGACCCAAATATGTATCACAGGTCTGTTCTGATTGGCTCATACTGTACACAGCAGGGAACAAACAAATCTGCAGTAATAGAATAATGGTGTAAAAAGCCAGTCAAGTTTTTAAAGGACAATATACTTACTGAATATTTAGTTGTCAGTTGTTCAACAATGAGTAATTAATTAGTGAGGATGAATAGTTATTTTTGTTATTTTCATAGTGATGTGGCTTAAATTAGTGTGTTGACAAATAGTACTGTTTGACATTTTTCATGAAAAGGCCTCTCTTGTGGTAAACCCAAAACTAATGTAAGATCTAGAGCAAAACTAGTTTAGAACCACAATGTAGAAGATACTCACTGGAGGCTGGTGTGAAGTTTTGCCGTTATCCACCTTTTCTTCAACAGTCTCATGTTCTTCCTCTGGCTGTGGGTTTTCAGGTGAAGGTGGACTCAAAATCAGGGGTGTCCAAGCCCAGGACCAGCAGCAGTGGAAGCAGCTGTAAAAGGGTAACGGCTGAGGAGAAGCTGAGGGTGGAGACGACTGAGGAGTGCCACACAGATGAACAGGCCTTCCTTGTGGCGCTGTATAAATACATGAAAGAACGAAAAACCCCCATTGAGAGGATACCATACTTGGGCTTCAAGCAGAGTAAGTGCACCTTTCTTCTATGGAACAGGATTTTTCTCTCAAATGTGAGTGTCAAGCACACAACTTGTCAACACAACCCCAGAGGCAAATTGGGGAATAAATGTATGCACTGCATACAGTATGGCCAACAGCTGATGGCAGGAGGGAAATTAATGGCTTAGTAGAAAAAGCAGTTTAGAAAGTTTTCAATCCTTAAAGATCCATTTATTTGAATGCACATTTTGGATACATCCCTCATTTGTGAGTATTTTGCCCCTTTGGATGAGGAAAACTATGAGTAAATCTGCTACAAGTTTGATTAAACTTGTGGGAATAGACTAGCATATAGATGACTTCAAAGCTAACAGACACTATAGAGCAGGGTCTCCGATCCATATTTCATTAGGGTTAAAGCTAAACTCTGCACGTCGGTACACCACGTTAAAGACCTCTGCTATAGAGTAAAAGCCCAATTTAAAAGTCCAATTTTCATATGCGTTGGGACAGCAGCAGGGCAATTTGTGTATTCAGTTCATGGTAAACACAGTGGCTCTAAACAGCAAAAATGTGTCATTTATATTTTAGGTTTGCAAAATAGGTCAAGGCAACTAAGAAATACAATTATTTCCAGCTTAGTGGGTCTCTTTAAGATAACCAGCACTGGCATGCAGTACATGCCACAGATATATATGTAGGCTTAATGCCTACATACAGTATATAGGCTTAACTTAATGCCAAAATCATAAGCATTAGTAGAGATCCTCATTTTTCTTCTTGATTGGAATTTAAATCCAGCCAAATTTAATGCAATTGATTATTTATTACAGCATGTTCTGTTTTACCTCATACACATAAGTCACTCTCATTGTCTGTATATATTAATATACTAAGCACAGACAGAAATAAGACTATATTTTAAAATCTTGTGAGCTGTCTGCTGAGGCATTGAGGGCATTATGTACACTCTCTTGATTATTTATGATCAGTTATTTATAAGCTTCCATGATTGTTAGCATGCCGCTTTTAAAGCTAGCAGTGTATGTACTGTAGGCAGCAGACAGCCAGACAGCTCAGTGGGGTTTGGAAGAGTGAAACCTGTTATTTGAGTTTTATATAGAAGCATCATTTATGTTATTGTGTTCAGATTAGAAAATAATTGTGTATGTTAGGATGCACACAGTGTAGAAGACTGTGTGTGAGCCAGATGAGACACACTCGCCGTGTTCTTATTCACATAGAGACATTCGTCACTATAAACCCTTTTTAACCTCATCTAGTGTGACATGGTCCTTCTACGGGGTGAGTCATAGCCCTACTTCCATGTAAGCAGTAAATCAGAGTGTATTGATGTATCAGATGGTGTAAGAATGTTTGACTCAAAATCATCAATTTCAACCATGACTATATTGGTCATTCTACAAATGTGTAATTCATGTTGAGGTTGGAAATGTATACTCAAAGGTTGAGTCGACAAACTAGTTACAAGGTAAAACTAAAGTACATAAAACTGCTAGGTATTTATTACAGAGAATCCTTATATCCACAACTTTGTAAACAGCATTGTAAAATCATACTTTTACTGACTGAAGGAGCATTAGCCAGGTCAGTTTATAAAGTGGGGTCCATAGGTCTGAGAGCACCGGTAAAAGTGTGTTTATTTTTATTTTACGGTGTTTGTCATTACAGGTAATATAATCCGCATAATGATATGATTGTTTATTTCCACATTTAAATTATATTTAAATTATATTTGTGATTCAGCTGTATTTAAAAGACACAAATGACACCTATTTTTATTGACCCATATTGGCCTGATAACATGACCCTGTACACACACATATCACACATAGAAAAGTGTTTATGATTTGTAATGTGAGTACAGTGTAAGTAGTGTGTATCATTACTGATAATAATAATATAAGCAGTTAACATACAGAGCAGCTCTCAGCGGTGAGTCTAATTCCCATCAGCTGACTTAAAAACAAGCCGACAGTCTCTCTGAAGTAGCTGCTGGGACAAAGCAGAAATCAATACAGCCAGAAATGAGGGCAGACAAACAGGCCTCTGACAAATGCGGTATCTTCGTGTGTGTGGCGATTGAATCTTGATTGATTACTCTACTGGCGATGCAGTCTCTCATTAGTTTCTGCTGCTTTATTCATAAATGTGTCACAGCTCTGCTTCATTAAACTGACACTAATTTATTTAGTTTCATCTTTTTATTCATCTTTCGTACACTGTAAGAGGCCCCTACTTAGCATTAGCATTCATGTGGCGAGAATTAAACGGTGGGTAATGGATTGTCGTCAAGCGTCTCAAGTCATGTTTCACTTGTTATTTGACGCTTAGTTGATTGGATGAGCATGTTACTATGACAACAGTATGTTCAAAATGAATCCTAGACTGCTATTGCTAAATACAACACATTATTAAACAGTTCTGGTCCTCTGATCTGATTGGACAGGTGGCACTCAGAGTGATATTTAGTATAACAGCACAGAGACACTTTACTGTTTTTGAGCTGTTGCACGTTTTCAGTCTTTGACTTGCACTGCAACAATGGTTGATCCTGGGTTTTAATGGAACAGTTTTTGTTAGTCAAGCAAAAATAGACAACTGGGCATAGTGTATCTAAAATATTCACAATCATTCCATTATATAAAAATAGAATATCAACACAGCAATACTATTGCTTGTATGATATTGCCTAGTATACAGCAGGGGTGTCCAGTTCTGCTCCTGGAGGGCCTGTGTCCAGCAGAGTTTAACGCCAGCCTTAATCAAACACCTGAACCAGCTAATCAGTGTCTTACTAGGCAGATTAGAAACTTCCAGGCAGGTGTTGAAGCAAGTTGGAACTAAATTCTGCAGACACTGGCCCTCCAGGAACAGGACTGAACACCCTGATATACAGTAAATACTGCACAATGTGATGTCAATATATCAATATGTAATATCATAAGCAAGGTGGTTTCCTTCTATTCTTTAAAAATAGTAACAATAACAGTAGCTATTATGTAGACATTTTCATTTAATACTCAGACAGCTATTCCCAGAATTACCTATGTGGGCATTTCCTTATGCTCTCCTGTGGAACTAATCTTCAGTTTTTACTCTTCTTCTAATAGTAAATCTTTGGACTATGTTTCAAGCGGCTCAGAAACTGGGAGGATACGAGGTGGTGAGTATTTACTCAGTTTGTTTGAAATCCAGTGCTCTTGGCAATGCACATTTTCCTTTGGCTCTCTGAGATTCCTAAAAAACAAGCTTTTCCTTAGCCTGCCGTGTAATGTGTGTTTACTAGACTCAGGCCTGGACGCCGGACACTCTCAGATCCAAATTTGGCTGAGCGCTCTCAGTTGTTGTAAAATCTGCAAGTGGAAAACACATGTAACTCTTTTTGTGGTGGAGGAAATTGGTTGGGCCTGTTCAGTGCCCATGTTAAGACTCTTAAGGGACCATTATTGTGCAACAAGCAAACTGTGCAATAAAGGGAATTTGCTTGGCAGCTTATCTGACATCTGCTTTGCTAAAATATGGTGGAAACATTAAAGTTCCCTCTAAGCAACCAGTTAGGGTTTTTCTGATATTTTCAGTGACGCCAGTATGTATTTGTCAGAGCTGAAGGGGTGGGGGAGGCTGTAGAGATATAGCCAAGTCATTTTGATTAGTAGTGAACAGGAAGCCACTTGTTGCTTATTTTCTCTTCGCATCTGGCATATTGATACTGCTGCCTGCCTTTCTCTAGTGTGCAGTAATGTTTATGTCCCCTAGCTGCTACAATACAAAGCCCAGATTCTTGCTGCTACAGAAAGCTCGGCTATAAATGTATCTGACATCTGTAAAGAAAATCATTGTGCAGGAAGCATGATGATGTCATTGGAAACATTTACATTGCTCAGAAAGATCAGATTAAACTGGGGTAATCTACTGGGTTGAACTCTACTTGACTGGTCTTTAATACTGCAACTGTAGTCCGGACATTAAACCTGCCTCGTACACAATAGCGATTTTAAAACAAACAGCAGTCAAGGGTTATTATGACTCAGGAAGTTTATAGAAAGCAGTGTGGCCACAGGGCCGAGTCTGTACTCATGCTGTCAAAACTGCAGTCAGTTCATTAAACACTACAGGAGACAGCTGATTCCTGCTCGCAATCAGTCGCATTACCGAAGGAAAGTACAGCTCGTGGTCAGCAGTGGTTTAATTAAAGGTCCATTTTTCCACATGTGAAAGTGTTGTAGATATTGGTGTACAGTAAACCTTTGTGGAAATTTTTTTATATACTAGAACACTAGAAGAACGTTGCACATATTTGTGTTGTAAGTCTATAGTGAACACACTGCCCTGCTGACTTAATTGCACATGCATTTATTCCCAGCACTTGATGCTTGTGGTTTTCCATGGAATGTATTTTATTGAGAAAGGCAGCCATTAACTGCGGGAAACAGCCATTAAAAGCCTTTTAACCCTTGTACGCTCAATGCACTGAAGGTCTCATGAATATTAAAGAATGTGTGTATGAATTATGTTAATCAAGTGTGTTTTTTCTTTTTCATTCTGTTAAGAGTATGAGTACATCAATTTCATTTCATCATGACCTTGCATGGGACATCATGTTCTGTGTGATTATGATATAATACAACTTACAGAATATTGTGTGTGACAACATTCATTTTAAAAGAACATTAAAAATAAAAATAATTTTAAAATAAAAAATAATTTAAAAAGTAATATATAAATAATGGAATATTAATGTATAAGTATCTTTACTTTAATTACGACTCATTTCAGATCACAGCACGCCGTCAGTGGAAAAATGTATATGATGAACTGGGCGGCAACCCGGGAAGTACCAGCGCGGCCACATGTACACGCAGACACTACGAGAGGTTTGTCTTTCATTTCCTCATTATATGAGAACATGTGTAGGGATGTGGCCATGATAAAAACATGATTAATATTGGCACATATTAGCACCCTGCTTAACTGTTCTTTAATCTGAATCCAGTGACTGTATCTAAACAGGAAGTGACTTAATTACAGTGAGACAGTGGGTAACAATGACCATTAGAGGAAATTTCAGGCAATGATTTGGAATATACCCACAGTTTCAGTATTTAATAATTATCAAAATTTATAAACCAAACCATAGCATGTTTATGTTATGATGGTATAGATCAGTATGTTAAACAGTAAAGATTTAGCTGTGCGTTTATATCACAGTTAATATATTTGCATGGCTATGTCTGATTTATGTTATTTACACATGCTTGTTAGAACAAGTAATATGCTAATACAAAGGAGCAACGTGCTAATACAAGCAGGAAATTGTCCTAAAGAAATCAAGACACAGAAGAATTTCTTATCAGCGGTGTAATGCATAGCAGAGTTTATATTGCAAGTGCATCACTACAAAAGGAATAGCTCCCCCCAAAATGGGAATTTTCTCAGATTTTACTCACCCTCATGCCATTCTAGGTATATATTAAAATATCGGTATGTCACTTATCCCTGTAAACAAACAGACCCAGGCCTTAATTTGTTATGGAAAAATAATCAGATTTGATCAAATACCTTATATCTGTTAAGTTCTTAATTGTTTCAATGATCTAAAAATATCTCTACAGTACATGGTTATTTAATAATTTTTTTCACTGAACATCCAGCTTTTACTGTAAACTAACTATACCATGATATAAAACATTAGCATGATGTAAAATGACTCATACTGTAATATAATATTTTAGTCACACCTCCATCCTGACGTTTGATTCTGCACTGGTGTATTAAAGGCAACATGTTGTGCAGGTACTGGCAGGATTTGCTGCTTGTTTTTAATGGTTTGGAGGCAGAGGGAGATTATGTTATTGTATTTGCTCTTAAAACTGTCTGATTTAACCTTTTAAGGTTTATGTGACATGCCTTCTTTCTTTAGACTGGCTCTTGGAGGGGTTTAGTGGGGCCTGGACAGGTGGAGTTGGCAGGGGTTGTGTTCTTGGCAGATATCCATCCCCGGCTCCACCATCAAACTTAGTGCTGAGTCAATAGCTACCAATAATGTATCTGTTCAGTGAATAATAAGCTGCCAAAAGCCAATGTTATATCCTTGATCAAACAAGCTGGGATGTGCTGATGTCTCCACTTGTGCAGCTGCTTCCCACAGTAATTAATTGAATGAATTTGCCCAGCAAATGAAGCCATTCTTTGCATCGCTCATAAGTGTGAGGCCGGTCCGGCTGCTCGTCTCGTGTTTCATGATGCAGGAGGAGCCCCATTGTACTTCTACAAGCTCTAGTCTTTGAGCCCAACTCGAGTGCCTTTTCATAGAAGTCCTTCAGTGGGGCTGCTGCCAAGCTCAGCCCGGGCCACAGATGGGAATGAAGATGTCAGAGTTTTTCCCCTCAGTTCGGCGAAACAAGCCGAACATGCCTTGATTTCATTTTTTTTTTTCCTGCTTCCCTATTTAGATTAAACCAAGTTCTTTTTTTAAAGATTTTTAAGTACTTCCGTTTTTTTGAAGGGCAACCAACTGAACTGACTTTTAAGCTGACTGATTCCAAATAAAGCTATAAATAAGGCAAGAAGATGAACAGAAAGAAAAAACAAAGATTGTCTGGATTTTAACAAGGCATATGATCCCTACATGGTAACTGCAAACATGCTTTCTCACTTAAACTCAAACAGGCTTTTTGCTGCCTGTAAACTTGCTGTCTGTATTATCCATAAAACATAAATTGACAAAAATGCAGAATGCACTGCAGCTTTTTCTTCAATATTACAGACACAATCCTTAATCACTGTTATTAACTGGAAAAGAGCAATCCGGATATTCTTCATATATGTTATCTCAAACAGAGAAAGAGAGAAAGTAAAATGGGTCTGGAACAACATTTTATGTTTTCAGTATTATTTTTGCTGAACTGTTCCTTATATCCATTACAGTTTGTTCTTGAACCGCTGCTAATGATATTTACTTTATTACCCGAGTAGCTTTTGGCTACTTTGTGTGTTGCAGAGGAAGAGAAACAAATGTAGATTACAAATTAGGTCATAAAATATGATATCAGTAACCTTGAAAGAGACTGCGGCATTCCACCCCCCTCTGCTTTTAATTATATAGGTCAGTGGCACTGATCAATCTGGTCATGGTTATTTATTTAATCTTCCTGTTCCCAGAGAGGGATCTTTGTTCCAAAAACAGTGAATGCCTTTGCAGATAGCAGCATTCTGTAAACCTTGCCCAGCAACATTAGTCTCTCTTCCACAGAGCTCCATTTTGTTGCTGTGAAGTTTTTTTTATACCTTTTTTATAAAAGCTCTGTAGTTGATTTTTTGCTGCGCTCACTGCAACACAAATAATTTAGGCTGCATATGGCTTTGCATAATGTTTGAATAATATTTGCTAAACCACATACAAATATTATCTTGCTTTCAGTACAGAATAAATAGTGACTTGATAGGTTCATTGTAATAAAGCTCCTCATTAAATACTACATAGTATATAAAGTATACTGTATACTTTTTGAAAAAGTAGTATGTGAAACAATAGATTTGATACATGAAATATGTGCAAGAATAAATGTTTCAAACAGCAGTATTCTTCATTGTGCCCTGCACGTTTCATTCAGTAATTGGTGTCCAATCATCATTTTGAAGGTTAAAAATCTATAGCCAGCTGGTTTGTCTGAAACTGGAATTAAAGGTCGAGTGCATTTCATTGTGTGATAGCATATTCTGTGCAGTGTACTCTGTTGTCAGATGTATACTGCATATATTGGCAAAAGCATTTAGAAAATGTTGTGCATGGTCTATGTACTATATACTTCAGAAATAGTAAGTTTGGTATGCTAGTATGCTATCCCAAACATTTCTGCATTATGGGATTTCTAGCACAATGCAAGATCCTCACAGTACTTGATTATTGATTTTTGTATCCCCTTTAGAATTACTGTTAGCTCTAAATTCAAACTAAAGTCACGCTTCACAGAACCCATCCTTGAACCTTTAGCCAGTATGACAGATTTTTAATGCCGGCCTTTAAGTGGAGTTTAATGATCTGTCTTTGAAGGCAGGCTTTTTCCCAGGGAGTATTACATCAGCTGTTTTGGTCCCCAGAGAGACCAAAGCCTCATTTGAGATTGCAGCTGCACTAAAACAATAGCAATATGCATTTATTATCCTCTAAAACCATAAACAAGCACAGTGCATTATCCCACAGTATCATTAGTGAACAAGAATGTTAGACCATAACAATCTTCACTCATAGAAATGCCTGTAATTGATCCACATGTATTTATGAGGATCTGTTTCTCTGTATTTACAGCACTCAGGAAATCTACCTAAGGGAAAGAGCAGCAGTGGTGTGACATTGTGCTTGTGAACGCTGACAAAAGCTAATTAAATCCCTGATTGATCTGATTCGTTTATCATGGCAATTTGCATGTCAATTTACAGGCTCATTTGCCCTTCTAAGATGCCAACACATTCAGTCTTTAACAAGACAAAGGCGCCTGTTTCAACCAACACCAGCCTGACGATTAATTATCTGTCAGCAGAGATATTTCTCAATAATGTTCTCAGGTACTGATAACTGGTTAAAACTAAAGGAATAAAATTCAGTAATCAGTACTGAATAAAGTACCAGAAGGCTTACTGATTGACAGGGATGTCTAGAACTTTCAAGCGCTAATATACATATTTGCAATAATGCAGCGGCAAATGCAGTCAGTCAAACGCTGCCTCAGTGCAAATGCAGCATAATAGTGCTGCTGCTGTCTGTTAATAACACTATTGATAAAAAGGGCAAAAACACTCACTGCTGTGTTTATTATTGTTAACTATTTACTTAATTACTTGGAAAATGTTGGAACAATGTTTACTTATTGAGGCATACTTGAAAGATGCATGTCATTGTTTTAATTTTGTTAATTTTACATTATTTTATAAGACGTGTTTACCACTTGCCACATTACAGCATTGCATCTGGTTTAGACAAGAAATTAGGGGGATTTCCTGTACCAGTTACTATCAGACATCATATCCAGCTTATATCCGCTTATGGAGGTTTTAACAAAAAAAAAAAAAAAATCTACAAGAATTTTTTTATTCAGAAAGCCATAAAAATGTTCAATAACATCTATATTTTTAGCATAGTCTTTGCTCATCTAGTCATGTTTTACGTTCCATTTCTCTGTCTGTTTATAATGTGAAGATTAAAAGCTTTTTTAAGACTTTGTTTTGGAACAACCACAATATTGATGTAGTTTCATTTTCCACATATGGCTTATTTATGCTTTATCAGTTCAATTGTCCTAGGAGAAAAAGCTCAGTGTTTATGCTGGGCTAAAAACTGAACCACCATCAAAAGAGGCCAGTCCTCTAATTTAATGTCTTTAAATCACTGCCCAGGAATGTGGCTTTCATTTTTGCCTGCATCACACAACCAATTCCAACAATAAAATATTTTTAGGGAGGATATCTCTGTACAAACGGCATATACTACAAAATAAGCCAGTCAGTGCGCATTATTTAGAGTGTTTAATAATTAAATTTGTTTTTTGAAAGTTAATGGGGTTTAGCCTAAAGGGAGTGAAGGAGGTAATTTTAGGTCTAAAGGGCAGGCATGACAAAAGCCTTGCTTTGGCATTCCCCCCACCCTCCCTGTGTAGCTGTGTGAATCTGGATTAGTTCAAAGGTCGATTTTTCAACAAAACCTTTTAGGCGTCATGTGAAGCTTAGGGAACAATGTCCGTTTTTCTCACACACACATATTTTCTCTCTCAGTCTGTCTCTATGATTAATTCAACATTTCCCCCTCCGGAGAAAAGCAAAATGAATACAGTTTTTTTCTCTCAAAGTACTTTAAATTGTTTCCCTCTTTTTAAAGAGCTTGGAGTTTGATCCCAACTTGTACAGATGTGATTATGAAAGAGCTGGTTTGGGGTCGGTTTTCACTGTCCTCGGGCCCCGGTGCTCTGCTGTAACCTCTATTATGTACAATAACAGGCCTGTGGTTGTTTGTTTAACATTGATTAAGCCTTAGAAACCTGCTGAACTGCCATCTAGCTGCGTGTTTCCTTTACTGCAGCTGTGGACAGAATTAATTACAGTGGGTGACTTTTCAACAAGCACTCATTAGGGCAATATTGTGGAAGCAAACTTAAGGTTCCATCAGGCAGCTTTAACATGCAGTGATGTCAGAACCTGGGCACGTCCCCACTGCCCCAAAGCAGCAGAATGAGATGAATGAGAAAATGAAATTGTTAATGTCAACAACCATTTGTCTTAGTTATTATAGTATGTGGCCTGTGGGGTGTTGTGGGAGAGCAGAGTGTCTCTGTGGAAGCTATACCACTCAAAGATAAACATGCTAAAAATAGACTTAAAAAAGTTGGGGTTGTGATTCTTGGTATAACGTTTTACTTCCTGTTTCAAGGGCTCTGATTGCTGGGTACAGCGCCATCTTGTGACAAAGACATGAAAGTTTTTCAAGAATAAACACTACAGCTGTTTGATAAGTTCTCTGAAAGACTATTGACTGTGTGAATTTCATGGAAACATTTCTCCCAAAAAAGATGTTTATAATGGTAAAAAGATGATTATTTTTAGGACTAATAAAATTTTCTGTCTGTGTCACAACATAATAAAAAGCGGTTCTGCCTTATTGTTTAAGTACTTCCAATATGTATGTATTACAGTAATTGTATTGTAGTTATTTGTGGTGGAAATTTGCCTAATTCTATTTACATTGTTATGCCTAAAAACTGGTCTAAAATAGGCTTACAGTTCTTTAAAAAAAATATTTTTTGGCATTAACCTACTGCTTCTGCCATATTTATTTATATTTATATCATATTTCTGTAATCTGATGCATATTCATTGGAAGGCAAATCACATTAATATAGATCTGATACTTTCGAACCTTTAGCCACCCACAATTATCAAGCGTCAGTTTACATAACATGATCTATTGGTTTATTTGTACTCACACTGTATTCGTTAAACAGTACTTGAGTATTTTTCCGTTACTGTGGCAACATTGGAATGTCCAAATGTTATCCTTCAAATGCAGATCTGTGGGATTACGTAATGCTTATGTAAATCAACAGAGTTATTTGTACATGAGCTATTTCAGTAGACAGAGGAAACCTGAGTATTGATTCCAGGATGTTGTTCTAATAGCGGCACCCGCGCTCACAGGAGTGTCCTGTTAAATATTAGTCATTTGGTGGCAAGGAGCTCTACGTGTTGGACAGAGAAGTAAAAAATATCTCCCAGCATGAATGACTCACTCCTCAGAGAACATCTTTAATATACACCAGCCATAAATGTGGTGGAATGAACCTGTCCTTCACAGTTGCCTATGGGAAAGAAAAGTGAGATCCCTTTAATATTTTAGTTGCTTTAGGAGTAAGATTTAGAGGAGTTTTAGTAGACAACTCGACAACATTACAAACCATCTGTAGAATTTTAGGAATATATATATATACGACAAACAGTTAATAGTTAAATGAAACATAAGTGAAAGCTCCATTAAGACTTCACAGCTATGAAAAGCAACATCTGAGCAAGGTTTCCTCTGGGCTGTGTCGAATGCTGCACACAGCACAGCTAATTGTTATATATTTATAATTGTTATATTTAGTCATTTTGTTGGTTGGTGTAATGAGGTCTGCTGAATAAATTTAGAAAGGTGTCTTTTCCATATCTATCTGTCTGTCTGTCTATCTATCTATCTATCTAT
>JAZGTK010003422.1:0-17411 GCA_036877625.1 Ambastaia sidthimunki
GGTTCTTGCACCAAACACAATTGTAATATAGTTTTACATGATCGTTTGCACCCTCCCTCTGACCCGTAGAATCATTCATTTGGGTTTCTGTCCCAGATTTAATGTTAATTAACTCTGTTATGATTGGCTGACCTCAGCCTATCAGAAGTCTGCAGTGCAGTGTGGTGTCAACTTTATACAGATCTAATCATCCAGTCATGAAATTTCATTTATTAACCCTCATGTAATTCCAAACCCATGGAAAAAGTCTGACAAATCTGACAAACCTTTTGGGGACGTCCTCATTTGGGAAAACACTAAAGATGTAGTAAACAAAGTTTATATAAATGTAAAAAAAGTTTTCTTTGTGTGTGTGTGTGTGTGAGCTGAATCTTAAAACAAGCTGCTGTCAATTTTAATCAGTGAGACACAATTCCAGCCTCAGGTAGACCAATAACAGACAAACCGACACGCTCCACGGGTGAGACAAGACCCTCCTCACACACACACACACACACACACACTTGAATTGTGTGTGAGGCAGAAAGTGGGGGTTCAGATGTTTTTTTTGTTTGTTTTCTCTATGGTGTTTTGTAAAGCAAAAATAATTGATTTCAGTTGGGCTGAGTTTTAGCAATGCAAATGCGATTCATTGTTTACAAATATTTATAGCTGCGATGGATGTAGAACTGCGACGGTGATGTTTAAAGTCCCTTGTTGCGTATTTGTTTTGTTTAGACAAAATATTTCCCAGTTGTCCATGTGGAAGTGATAATGTTTAGCTGTTGGATGGTTAATCCTACAAAAATGGCTTATAAATGCATTCCAGAAACAAAACCAGACAGATGACATCAGTGTAGCTCTTTCCACATATGATCTGTGCTGGTATTTATTTTAGATTTTTTCTCAGGGTGGAAAGATCCCCGTGAGATGGACCTCACCGGAAGCCATCGCATACAGGAAGTTCACCTCCGCGAGTGATGTCTGGAGTTACGGGATCGTCATGTGGGAGGTGATGTCCTACGGCGAGAGGCCCTATTGGGACATGAGCAACCAAGATGTAAGTTTCCCTTTATATATTTAAACCACTTTATTTGGCAGTTGCAATTGCTATCAGGCAGTTGCTTTAACCAGCATAACAGAACATGTTCTGAACCAAACGCAGATCCTGTTATCTGGGCCAAAAAGTTAGCCGAGTAAAAAACGAACCCACTTTAATGTACATTCACACTGGCATTCAAAGTGGAGTCAGATCAGTTGTATGTCATGGTTCATTTTCTGTTTATACTGTTGATCTTGGAACTTAGGGCTCTAGATTTTTATTAATTATTTTATGTGCATCAAAAATTATTTTTTTTATTATGCAACATTAATGTTTCTGTTTTAATATCTCTTCTCTGTGATGCAGCTTTGAAAATCCTCCACATTCATATGAAACAGACTGAAGCCACATTTAGTGTAAACAGCTTCATTGATTATAAAGGCAGATGAATGTTATTGAGTCTCTCTGCCTTTGAATTTCTCTTCTGTAACTGCCAGACAAACATTTTCACATTTTAAATACATCCGACTCGTTCGAGCTTCTCTGGGGATTTTCAGTAAATCCTGCGAATGCAGACATAAATTCTCTAAAGCTTTTATTACATGAGTGATCTTACTGAAGCTTGAGGAATGTGATGACTGAGAAACTAAAGGACAGATTTAGATCATGGAGAAATGAACATTTCTGGTTGACAGTTCATAGTTCATATCGATTAAATAAATCATTATTGTGAAGGGACGCTTATTAGTAAATAAAGTTTAACATCATGTGCTTGTGAGGAGATTTTCAGGTGCCCATGAAAAACCAGCTGATAAATCGTACAGAATGATCTATGTTGAAAATCTTCTGTACTCTGTATATCTTCTGTACAGTATATAAAGCGTTACATCTATTGAAAGTCCTGATAAAACATGAACACGTATCGTGTGTGTGTTCAGGTGATCAATGCTATAGAGCAGGACTACAGACTGCCGCCCCCTATGGACTGCCCCACTGCTCTGCACCAGCTGATGCTGGACTGCTGGCAGAAAGATCGTAACGCCCGGCCGCGCTTCACCGACATCGTCAGCACGCTCGACAAACTCATCCGCAATCCAACCAGCCTTAAAGCAGTCGCCAGTATTCCCACAATGTGAGTCACACACAAACAATACACACACACACAATATACACACACACACAATATACACACACACACAATATACACACACACACAATATACACACACACACAATACACACACGCTTGCTTTCATCTCTGTCTTTAATGAAGCTGTTTGTAATTACTGTAGACCAACACAAACCCTAAACCTTTAACATTTTGGCAATTTGGTTGTGTAACTCCTGTATTACTCTGTATCTCTCTCTTCAGTCCATCCCAGCCATTGTTGGACAGGTCCATTCCAGACTTTACCACCTTTAGATCTGTAGAGGACTGGTTGAGTGCGGTTAAGATGTGTCAGTACCGGGATAACTTCCTCAACTCAGGCTTCACATCTCTCCAGCTCGTCAACCAGATGACTTCAGAGTAAGTTTACAGTCTAACACAACAAGCTTTCATTAGATCAACAAAATCAAAAAAGATTAACTTTGTCTCCACCAGCTAATCTTCTATATGATTAACCACCTAAACCAGTTTAACCAAGCTAGAAACACTGTTAAACCAGCTACAATCATAACCCTGTTAACATTTGTTAACATTTTCAAGCATGTTAACATTTCTAAAATGTTCTGCTAAAAATTTAAGAAAAAAAGTAACAAAAATTCTACTAACTTATTGTAGGAACATTTATGGATAAATCTGAGAGTTTTGGTGAAGGTTAGCCAATCTGAGAACCTTCCCTGTTAGCTGGGGAGTTGTTGTGTACTGGTCTTTTCTGTTAACCTGGTTGGTGAAGGCTGATTAACTCTGGGCTGTGGATTTCAGACAGTACATTGATCAGAGGAGGCTGAGCAGTGAGAAATGTCTCCAAACAGAACACACACACATGTAATATTAATTTTTAAACGGTGCGGTAGGATCAGGGCATGTCGCTGTGTGTGTGTGCGGTTGAGTTTTGACGTGTTGTTTGACTGGAGGAACAGGTGGATGTTGTGTTGATGTTAAAACACTAGGCCTGATGTTTTGTTGGTGGTGGGAAAAGCACGGGAGCTGTGTGGCGTCTCTGATGTGCTGATTAATGTAGATGCTCACAGACAGAGTCTCACTTAATTAAGTGTAAACAGGAAGTTAAATACAAGTGGCTTTCATGTGCTAATTTTGTTTGCATTCATCTACAAACCTCTGTGCTTTTCCTGTCTCTCTCCCTCTCTCTCTCTCTCTGTTAATAGTACAGGTTGTTCTTATTCAGCTGTGCAGGATAAGGGCTCCGCTCAGAAAATAGCAGCGTAAATTGTGGGTTTATTAAGAGCTGCACTCTTGTTTGTTATTTGAAGCAGGCAATGAAACAACCACCTCACATCACCTGCAGTAGCAGATCTGTTTTGATCTTACTGGCCTCTGTTGTGTGCTGACTGTTACTCTGTTACAAGGAAAAGATGTTTGTGTTGAAGATTCTTACTCAGGGAATGAGTGAAATACAGTATCAGTGAGATTAGTGAGATTAATTAACTAGCGTGTGAACGTCAGGTAACTTGTCCACATGTCAGGTTGTTTACATCATTATCATTTGCACTGCTGTACTGTACCTTTTAACTTATTTAACAAACCCTCTGATGTTCATTCATTTTTATTTCTTGCTGTAACTTTCTAAGAAAGGGGTGATGGGGGGCTGTACACTTCTGTTGGAATTGACTAGGCAGCTATGCAGCGATTTGTCACACTACATTAAAGGACATTAAAATAACATTTACTGTTTCGGTTTTGTCACAGCATTGATATAGTCTGAAAGCTGAGGCATTGTTTTATTAAAAATTACCAAACTGTTCAGTTTTTTGCTAAATATCTTGCGCCTACATACAGTAAACGGTCCATTCAAATGTCACACGCGGTTCACTTTATTAGTTGTATGGTTGTTAGATGCTTGGTTGAATAGTTAGTTGTTTAGTTAGGTAGGTGAGTATGTAGGAGTTTTTTGTAGAATTTTGGTTAGTTTAGATTTTTGTAAAGTTAAGTCTTTATCGTGTGTTAATTGTAAGCACGGGTTTGTCTTGTCTTCACAGGGATCTGTTGAGGATAGGTGTGACTCTGGCCGGCCATCAGAAGAAAATCCTCAATAGCATTCAGTCCATGCATCTGCAGATGGCCCAGTGCCAGACAGCCACTGCACTGGCATGACTACAGCGGGCGCCGGACGACGGGCCGGGCAGCTTGCGGAAGAGTTACCAGCGGGTGAGCCCAATCCCATCGGAGCGCGCCAGAATAGAGACTATCATCCTGATCTGATCGTGTGTCAGGAAAGACACCACAATCCCATACCAGAGCGTACCGGACCAGAACTCACTGGGAATCACAGGACGTCTGTTAACTTGTTGGCTAAGACCAGGAAACAGGAAGTCCACATGACTGTCTGTTTGTCTTTTTGGACCACATTTACAAGGAAACCCAAGGATTCTGACTGTTTTTGTCTTCTTCCTGTCACTGTAGTTTCAGACACACGTTCTACGTCTGTTATTTTCACAGTGTTTATAACCAACGTCAGAACAACTATTCCAGTTAGGTTGTTCTCCGTTTTTCCAAGTTCCAGACATGTATTCGTTCTATCACGACTGCTTCCCACTTACACTACCTGTTGATCTCGGAACGGCCGACGTTGCCAAAGGACATCCTGTATGCCTGCTTCCCATCCCCGGCCATACGAGCATAACTGATGTATATCTTTAAATAAATATGTATATCTTCAGAGTAAGTCTTCATATTGAAGATGAAGTGTAATGGATTTATATGTACACCCACCTCTTCCGCTTGCATTTTAGGCAATGTTACAGACCGGAGCAGAAGACGGGAGCTCTCTCGCCACGAGAGCGTCCGGGGATGAACTTTGACTCTTTGTTGATGTTGTGTAAATATCCGTTTGTTGTGTATAAAATAGTGAAAAAAATAATTTAGGTGAAAAAAGCTACGCATTCAAGCCACTGAACAATGTTTATTGTAGGTGTTTCCTCACTGTCAAACACTTACGTGTACAGCTTTTCTTTCTTCCACCTCTTTCTCTACTTCTTCTGTGTTCTTGTTTTGTGTCGAGGTGTTTGAATGCGTTGGTTGACTAGCGTTGGGAAGGCGCGTCGTCGTCGTCTAAACTAGCTGGTTCACTTAAATGTAGCTCCACTGTTAATAAGCTCTACTAATGTTGGTCTAACAGGGTCTTAAAACCGCTAATCTGTTTTTCAAACACGTGTTTACATGATAAGCAAACTGAAAGGTCACAGTCAGGTTAAGAGAAACCGAGCTAGCGACGTGCACAAAGCCTGTAACCCTTCAGGAAGTGTTTTGGTCGGATCGAGTCTCTGTTGGCTCTAGATTTTTCTCAATGACATTGTTTAAAGCAGGACATTATTTCTTCCATCAGCTCTCCAGTTATCTGCGTGTGTGTCTGGATGAAACATCTGTCTGACTCTTTATGAACAGATGCCTCAAACCGCCCCACTGGGCCACGCTACTTAATCCAGTTTTGTTTTTAGTTCAGTTTTTGGTTGCCATGGAGAAAAAGCATCTTTGTTAGCCTCTGTACTTTTTAATTGCCTGTAAGACGGTGTGTTTGTTGATTTGGGTTTTACTACATTGTAGAGACCAGTGCCAACAGTCCCCATGAGAAAAACAGGCTTATTAAACATAAATCATTAACTAATTATATTTAGATAAAAATCTATAAATACAGCAAGGTTTGTGTGAGGGTTAAATTTAGGGGTGGAATTGGGGAATAGAAAATATCATTAACTCATAAACAATAGAAGTCAGTGGTCAGCGAATGTGCGTGTCTGCGTGTGTGTGTCTGCGTGTGCGTGTCTGCGTCTGCGTGTGTGCGTGTGTGCGTGCGTGTGTGTGTGCATGCGTGTGTGTGTGCGTGTGTGCGTGCGTGTGTGCGTGCGTGTGTGCGTGCGTGTGTGTGTGCGTGTGCGTGTGTGAGAGATGAATTAGCTCCTACATTGTCTGTAAATTAATGAGTCTCATGTTTTATGGGTATTCTCTAAAAGCAAACACACATACATAATCCATCATATACGCTGGATGTTACACCTAATTGACTACAATGAATTTCACCATGGCAACCAAAGAACATATTGCCTCTTTGTTAAAGATGACACAGTTTCTGTCAATGGCTCTTACCTTTAGACAAACACACACACATTTACTGCATTACTTCAGTTCCTCAGTGTGATGGCACGGAAACATATTCCAGATGCGTTCCGCTCGTATTAAACTGTTAGCACAACATTAAACCGTCTTTCCTTCTGAGGCCAGAAACAGCTCAATTAATGATCACAAATGATCTCCGCCCGCGTCTCGCATGGCTCGCGTCCAGATCGCTCGCGGTGGGGCGTAACCGAGCCGTCCGACCTGTTGAAAAACGACTTGTGCTTGTCGTCATGGACACATTGGGRAGGGGCCGGAGCCTGCTGGGCTACCTGCTGACACAGCACAGGCTGCTGAGAGCGATGAATGAGTCGAATGATTGAGAAGAAAAGCAATTAAAGAGGAGGAGACTGTGGCGAGTCTAGGATGAGAAATTAGCAGAGAGAACAAAGATGGAGCACAGTGAGAGATTATAGATTCAACATTACCCCAGATAATTTATCTTAACACAGGCTCCTGCTCACATGGTGTGTGGTTCATCTGTGCCCATTGTTCCAAAGGAAAAACATGTTTTGTAATCATAGACGTGCATACAACAGCTTAAATCAAAACATTTGAAAACAGAAAATATTTAGTAAGCTTTGAAAACAGTATTGTAAACAGTATTGTTTGTATGAGATTTTGTAATCCTTTTCGTCAAGTCTCTTTGATGATTTAACTCTTATTTACATCTGACTCTAAAACTGAAGCATTCGTTTGGCACCATGAAGATGATGTGATGTTCTTCAGAAACTTCATCCTCCTGTTCCTCCATCTGAGGGTTGAGACAGCGAGCAGAGATGATTTTACACGTTCTGGAGTTTTGTGCTTATTTGGCAGAGAATTATCAGCGATGCTGTTACCGTGCCAACCGAAGTCTGAGCATCGCCGGGTGCATGTGTTCACGAGCGCAACAAATACTTCACAAGCGCAAACAAAAAGCACTTTTGGAACAAACAAAAGCCTCTGAAAGCGCCTGTAGGAACAGCCGTGTTTTTTCTTGTTTCTTTTTTGGAAACTTTCATGATGAAGTGATAGAACATTACTTTTGGCAAGCGAGAAAATAAAAGGAGATAAAGTGAAAGGGTTCAAGCGAGCGTGAACTGTTGATTAACTAGCATGGCATGGAAACTGGCTCGTGTCGTTTTGTAGATACCGAGCGAAGGAAAGCCCCACCCTGATCCGACCTGCCAAGCCTAATATTACCACTTGTTTCTTGTGATGAGTATGTCAGAGTTTGAATCTGTAACTTTCTGAAAACTATTGTACTGAACTGCACTCAATAAAGACTCTGGAAAAGTTGAAATACAGCTGGTGTGGATGGATGCTTGATTTGTGCATTGGGTCAGAGCTGCGGCTAATGCAGCATGTCAAACATGCAACGACGTTCACAAAAACCCAGGAACTATAGTTTGTCATTTATTTTGTGATTAAGTCTTCCCTGAGTCGTGATTTGTAATTAGCCTTAAAGAAAGTAAGAAAGACATTTGTGTTTGTTTAAGGTCGTAGTGATTTGACTAATGAGGCATTAAATTCATGTAGCTGTCCAGTAACAGTCCACTTCAGATGTAATTGTTCCTCTGAAAGCAACACAGTTTATCAAGTAATTAAGATGTGACAGCGTAGCCTTGAACAGCTAATGCGCTGGTCTCACCTTACAATGTGCTGACAGTCCTCTCCTCTCCTCTCTTGCTCTCTTTCTCTGTACACACTGCGGATAAATGCAGGTGTCACATTAGGTGTCACTCCTCTTCTAAGTGGTTAACCATATGTTAGGGGCAAATGTTTAGAAGGTTTTCTGTTAGGGTTAGAGTGTGAATTAGTGTTAGGTTATATTGTTTAAAACTAGCTGTGTATAAAAACAATAGAAGTCTATGGAATATTAAATCACATTGAATGGTTGTGTGTGTGTGTGTGTGTGTGTGTGTGTGTGTGTGTGTGTGTGTGTGTGTGTGAGAGAGAGAGATAGAGGGACTGGAGGTAATGTCTCATTTATTCAGTCAAGCAGATAAGATAAAAAAAGTGGATAAAAACAAACATCAGGTTCTTAAACAAGTCCCCACAGTGCAATACACTTCACAAACACACGTTTCATGAAGCTGTTAGTGATGGCGAGACCTCCGTCTGGAAAACATTCAGCCCACCAGCCATCTCTGCTGACTGTGCTGTTTATCTCTCTTTTCCCTAACTAACAATTTTAGGTTGTAAGAACATTTCTCTAATGTTTCCACGAAGTAACAAAAACTTTTTTTTTGAAAGTTCATGGAATGTTCAAAACATCAATTTTATAAATCTTGTATTAGTGTTATTGTTTGGTGTTTAATATACATGTAGCCCATTTAACAACAAAGGCTGCTGGTTAACTGTTATATGTTAGCATTGCTACTGTAGTTCTTTCACTAGCTGAGCTACTGGAAAGCTCCTGCATGCATGTACAAAAACAGCAGGAATTAAACAGATAATGATTAAATATACAAGATCTAAGCTGAAGGGTCCCTCTTTAAAAGTACAGTGAGGATTGCATACAAATAACGTTCAGGAAGCATTTTAGCTTTAGAACTGCCTTTATAGCTGCAGTCTCTCTTTCCCAGTCACATCCCAGAATGCATCAGACAGTAAAAGTCCCCAGGTAAGCTTCCTCTATATGTGTATGAGCCCTGAGGACAGTTTAACTCCTGCCTGAGTACTGCAGCATTTATTCTGGAATAGAAATATCCAGCGTGGTTCTGCATTCCAGCAGAGTTTCAGAGAAAGTTCCATCAGGATTGTGTGAAGAATGTATGAAGTCATATGGTGTGGTAAAGGTCAAGTGAAAGCACTTCTAAACGCATTCACGTCACGCACACACCAGCGTGAACTGCGACAGAACATGCAGCCCATGCATGTTTCAGTAAACGGCAAATAACTCCTGCTTCCTTAAATGCAAATATGCCAGTAAAGCTGTTGTTTTTCTCCACCCAAATCTCTTGAGAAGTCAGTAAGACATCTGCATATATATTATACAGGGTGAGATCAAAAATCATCCACTCACACTCGTGTAATTCCAAATCAGTATGACTTTCTTTTCTCCTGCTGAACAAACAGGAAGTGATTCTGTGCTGATCTTAATGTGGCCTCGAGGTTTTGAGCATCAAAATGCAAAAATGGCATCATTTCAAAAAGCATCCCATGTGACTTGTGTGCTACCTTTGAAGTCTTCTACGTGCTTTGTGTCTTATCATATGACACAAAAAACATGTAATAAAAACAGTTATTTGTGATTCTTAAATTGTGCTTTCGTGTCCTGAAGCTACTAACTTCAATCCCCATTTCTTGTAATAACATGAAAATGGTTTGAAACAGTCACAGATGAATGAAGTGATGGCAGGTTTTTCATTCCTGAGTGAAATTCTTTTAATTGCTCATGCGGTTTCAGCTAATAAAAATCAATGCAATAAATAAATGTCAAATGAAAAATAGATATTTATGGCACAAGATTAAATTTTGAATAAACAGATTCAGTTTAGGAACTTCAAAAAAATAAAAAGATCCAGTATGTTTTGTGCACAGCAAGAACAGAGAGAAATTTGAAAAGATTAATTCTCTTAAAACACATTTGCTTTTCTTTGGATTTATTTATCAAAGGATCTCTAGTAAAAACTAGACAACTATATAGTGCTGAGAGCTCTCTCTCT
The DNA here is from genome assembly GCA_036877625.1 of Ambastaia sidthimunki. Taxonomy (NCBI): domain Eukaryota; kingdom Metazoa; phylum Chordata; class Actinopteri; order Cypriniformes; family Botiidae; genus Ambastaia; species Ambastaia sidthimunki. The sequence continues at coordinate 9,967 of JAZGTK010003422.1, forward strand.
CTCTCTCTCTCTCTCTCATATACCTCTCATCACAGAAAAGGGAGAAAAGAAAGAAGAATTGATGAGATGAACAAGTGAGCAAGACAAAGAAGGAAAAAATTTAATTAACGTTGTTATCCAGCGTTCTGAGAATGTTCCCTGCTGATGTATCTAACAGTCCCATTTCTATCAGGGCCCATTGTTCCTTACTGCATGTTCTGGGTTCTGTGCTCTGATTGGTCACAGCAGGATTCAGGGTGTCTGTTTTGTCCTCCTCAGGCTCCTGTAGCACAGAGGCGTTTTGAAAGCAGTCGTGTGATGTTTACTGTTGACCCTGTGATGTCAAGAGTGTTTTTAACAGCCTTTAAGGGTTTTATTAAAAGCAGAGTGAATCGTGTTTGGCAGAGAGTCTGTCTGAATATGGATGTATTTTGAAGTGCCGGGTTTAATGTGCCTTTAAAACGTTCCTGCTGTTCCAGTGAGCTTCTGTCTCCCTGCAGCTCTTGTACAGCTGCTGAATCTGGCTGGACTCCAGCACTAATGCATCCCAGAAACTCTTCATGAGAGTCTGTGTGTGTGTGGAGGTTCCTTGAGAAGGTGGAGGTTCCTTGAGAAGGTGGAGGTTCATTGAGAAGGTGGAGGTTCCTTGAGAAGGTGGAGGTTCATTGAGAAGGTGGAGGTTCATTGAGAAGGTGGAGGTTCATTGAGAAGGTGGAGGTTCATTGAGAAGGTGGAGGCCTGTCTGTGTTCAGAATGTTTACTTGTGTTTTCAGACAACAGGCGGTTTGGAGACCTTAAATATTTAACTAGAAGGTAAAAGGACTCAACCTGACAGCAAGAAATGCACATTAAACAAGTAAGTGGTCATTTTTATTTGGTTAAGGCTGGTCATTTATTGTCATTACCCATCTAACAATTTTAGGTTTTAAGTATGTTTCTCTAACGTTTTCATTAAGTAACTGTAAGGGTGGATTCACTACAGTGGTTCAAGCTGTAGGAATGCTGAAATGAAACAAAATCAGCCCACTTGATCACCCCAAACTAACTGATCTGATTGTTTTTCAATCAAATCCATTATGTGTTTGTTTGTGTTACGGTTGTTTACCTCTGTGTTTGCTTTCTAGTTTTAACTAATTGGATTTAACGTCTGTTTTTGTGTATTGATGCAGTGATATGCACAATGAAGTCTATAATTATGTGTGTGTGTTTACCAGAGGCCACTTGGTTCCTAAGTTTGCTTTTAGCCTCCTGCCTGAAACCTCATCATGAGTTTAATCATCGACTGAGACTCTGTAATTATCCATCCCAGCATGCACCTGACTGCCAGCGTTTCAGATCCCCGGAAGCCATTTTGACCTTCACTTCCTGTTTGTCTGTTTATTTGCTTTGCTCTTTGCTTATTTACTGAGGCTTATGTGATTAATACACCTCTGGAAATAAGAGACTAGCCTGTATTTATCCAGCCAAATCCAGTTTAATCTTGTTTAGTCTTTGGATTAGCGCAGCTTTCAGCTGTTGACATGCAGTTATGGATCCCACGTTTACAGCAGTAATCTGACTGATTCTTAACAAGAGTCACATTTTAAACAACTAACCTGTGTCTCACCAGAGCTAGTGGAGTGAGGACATAATGGGAAGTTAATTCTTATTCTAATGCTGTTAAAATTGTAAAAAATATTATAGCAAGAAACCACATTTGAATGTATGACATGACTTCCTCACCTTCACATAACATCTCATCTCTGCCTTGTAGGATAAGAGATCTGCCACTAGGGGCAGCGAGGGTCCTCTGAAGGTATACGCCCTGAGCTTTGTGGAACCATGACTCGGCTGTAAGTCTCGCAAACATGAAACATCCAGTAAATGCTAATAAATGACATCTCTGAGAATTAGGTATGAAGTTTCTCATCACCAGGTTAAATTGAGATTTGAGCTCTCCTAGGACTTTAAATTTAATTATGATACCTTTAATTACTAAAGCAATCTTCTGTGAGGTAGAAATCCTCTTTTCGAGGCAGAAGTTGACACCCGCAGGTTGATGATGTAATTTACTGTCACATGAGGCAGACAGAAAGAGAGAGAGAGACAGACATGCTGCTCGGCCATTTTTTTCTGTTGTCTCCAGGGTAATGTGTCGGCATTTTGCACAGTGTGGCCTGTCATTTGTCATTGGGAAAATAAGTGATTACTGAGAGACAAAGCCAACGCGGCAGCTTTCTGATTCCAGCGCAGACACACATGAAACAGCCCTGATTAAAAACCAGCCGTTTCATCAGGTGGAGCAAAGAATGAAACGTTCCAAATTCCATTTTGTATGATCTCTGCCCAGCGACCGTTCGGCAATAAACCAGAGCGTGAGGGATTATCTCAGTTTGTAAAGCACTTGAAAAGTGGCCATATGTTTGCCTCCGAGCGCATGGGTCTCAGCAATTCTAATCATGAATAAATGAGCTTTCTCTTCAGCTTATCTTCTGAGTATTCATGTGCCAGGGTGTCAGAGCAAACAATAAAGGAGTTCTTGTATTGATTGCGTTTTAATAGAAAGTGTTGTGACTTCACCGTCTGTTGAGCAGAAAAACAGATCTGGCATGACTGAACATCAGAGAGAACTAAAGTCCACAACTATGAGTGAGGGATCAAGGTTTCTAACTGGCAGATCTACCCGGCTGGCGAGGAAGGGGGCCGTCTCACATGTTTCTAATCCCGCGCTGAGCGCGCTCCCAACCGGCCCGTATTCCCTCTCATCTCCAGAAATCAATAAAATATTTTCTCACAGAAAATGAGCTGGAAAATGTGAGAGCTGAGTGAAGGGCTGTTCTCATTTATCTAATTACACCCCGACAAAACACTTCTCCTCTTTTTTGCCTTTACAGGGAAAGTAGGGATGAACTAGGGTCAAATCTTTGCTGTCCCTGTGGAGAAACCTTTGTAGTGAGGTAGTGAGGATCTCCAAGCAACAAACTGACAACATCAGAGGAAGACGAACAGCACAACGATTCCTGGACGCGAGAGGTTACACTGTCTTAATACACACATACACACTACACGTTACACACTAGGGCTGAGATTGTAGAGGAAATTTAATGTCAGGTACATATTCTTCAGTTCTGGGGTCAGTTTTGGTACAGCAGAGGCAACAATAGATTTTATATTTTATAAACAGTGGTTGCTGTAATTCTTATTGTGAACTGGTCTGAACTTTTTTACATTTATGTATTTGCAGACGATTTTATTCAAAGTTACTTACAGTACATTTAAGCTGTACATTTTGTAGTATGTGTGTTCCCTGGGAATCAAACCTACAACCTTTGCGCTACTAACACAATGCTGAGGCCAGAAGTGGGTCGTCTGATCTTTGGCTCAATGCAAAACCACTTTGTCTGTGTGTAAAGTTTCTGGTCCAGACTCATCTCTGCACATCACCGCTGGACAGACAAACACAGCTGGTTGCCAACAAGAGATTCAGGTGTTCCTGGTTTCCCACCTGGAGACAAAGGTATCAAAACATCTCTGCAGGACGTTAAAGAAAACAGGAAGAGCTGCTGGGCTGCTTAAGAACTGCACCGCTGAGAACCAACAGAGATCAGCTCAGCTTGTATCTGTCAATCAATGTTTGGTCCCATCCACAACACAACATTACTTGAATCTGTTGATGCATCAGACTCCTGTCATCAGACCGTCTGTCATAATGTCATCAGACCGTCAGGCAGACAGATGAATAGCTAGATAAAAGTTGGTTAGCATGGCCCTGCTAATTCTGTACACCGTCTGATTTGAAGAGATTTGTTTTGAAACATGTAGCATTAATGTTTTTATTGTAGTACTAGAGATGTATGACCCTAATTATTTTTTCCAGGCCTCTTAAAAACATGAAATATACTTCACATATTTCATTCTCTATTCAGGATTCACGTTCTTGTGGACAAATAAGAAGATTGTGGAAAGACTGGAGATGTTTGAGCAGCTGTGTGTAAAGAAAGAATCTGAGTCTTGAGCCCTCCAGATGTCAGCGTGACAGGACCATGAGAAAATTGAGCTAAACATCTTAAAAGCAGGTAGATGATTTGTTCCATAAACCATTTTTATTATGCTGTTTATTATCTCTTCACATCCTGATATATGTTTATATATCTTCTGTGGAAGGTGCAGAGCCATAAAATGTTCATCATTTGGTTGAATGCTATGATAGGATGTCCGACCTGTCTTTAAACTATGTATGTGTTTTGGAGGAGGTGTGGCTTTGGAGAGCTCTGAATGAATGTGATGCATTCATGAAGTGATGGAATCAGATTTCCTCAGCTCTGCAGCCAATGTTTGCATGACGTCCTAAAACCTTCAATACTTCAGCTCTCTCTTTCTCTCTGTCCCCTTTGGGTCTTCATTAGAACTGATGAAAGCGTCTATTCCAGCCAGAGTCAGTGTGTTGTCCTCACATGGATCTGTATTCTTTCTCTCTCTGTTTCTCTGCTTCAGAAGATGTCATGAATTTTTAATTTACCCAAAGGGCCCTTTTTGATCTCGGAGTCTCAGGTCTGTGACGTTTCACAAATGAGGGCCTCCCCTCATCTCTTCCTCATGTCCTTGTTCTGCTCTTCTGGCTGTGTCAAGGGTTTAAATACTCCTCCAAACTAATAAAGAGATGCACTCACCTGAAAATTAAAAGCTGCGACGAGGAGACTGTCGGTTATGCGATACATTTATGAATATGATTAAGCTCTGGCAAGGTTTCACTGTCAGGTCCTTCACCAGATCTGTTGAGGTGACGTGAGCTTCATATTTACTTCATTAAAATGTTCTTGTTGTAAAGCTGCAGTCAGTAACTTTTGCCTCTCTACCGCCATCTCTGTTTGAAACATGAAATTGCAGGTTACCTTTAAAAATAATTAATGTAGATGACACGTTTAAATTCTAAACTGCTGTAGGAATAAGATACAAACGCTGCATCATCTACAGAACCTGAACATGTGACATCATTTTCTTTTTGTTTGCAGATGGACTTTCCAGCTAAATCCCACCTCAAACAGCTCAAATTCTAAATCATTATTATAAACTTACTGTTGTGAATCAGGGTAAGATAACTTCTGTCATGTACTTGCTCAGTAACTGTTTTCTAATCATGTTTAACCCAAACAAAGTTAATGATCACAGCTTTAAAGTAACAGAACACCCAGAAATGAACATGTTGCCCTTATTTACTGCACACATCCTTCTGTTGTGTGTTTGTTTTTCACAAGAGAAGCAATAAATAATGTAGTGACTGAATGAATGTTGTACTGCACTAATAATGCACTTTAATTTTCTTCATATTCTGTGGTTTTCTGATGTCTTCTATGAGGAGAATTTCTCCACAGATTGTGAACTCACAGAGCAGAATATCAAAGGGATGAAAATGATGAGAGGGGGGAAACATAAATATATTGTAAACAAACATGAAAGCTGAGGCCAGCGCAGTGTTAACCTCTGAAAGAGTGAGCGAGAACTCTCACCAGAGCCCGTGTATGGCTGAACCCACACCTGTGCTGCTTCAACCCCCCGACCCAGACAAGCACACACCTGTCCATCAGACAGGAGAGAGACACGCCACGAGCCATGAGATGCTCCTGCAGCTGAAAGTCAACAGTGTGAGTGTATCTCCTCATAAGCAGAAGATCTCCTCTGATCCGTCTCTCTCCCATCACAGGACCAGCACAGCCCAGCATTAACCCAGCTTCACCCCAACACCTCACAGATGACACCGGTCACGTCCTGAGCCTCTTCTCAAGCTGCCACCTGTGTAACAGACAACCCAGCTAACAAGGCATGTTCTCAGAACATTGGCTTATGTTCTCAAACAGTTCTCTTAGTAAAATGTTAGTAGAATGTTTTTTCAAAGTTCAAATGTTTTAAAGTTTTAACCCTTTTCTTGCTACTTTTTCTATGTTGCCTGTACAACCTTTTGCTGAGGTTGTTTGATTGTTATTTGAATATATGGCCACTTTCTTGGCATGTATGTTACTATCATAGCGTTGTTTTATTTTTATTTAATTGCTCATATACACACGTGATCAAATGCACTGTGATTGGTCGATTTTCTAAGTGTCTAAGTCAGTTCTAAGTCTGTTCTTGGCCAGAATAGGAAACTTTAAGCAGCAGATGTCAATCACAATGATTTTCTTCATATGTGAAAAAAAATGTTTCCAAAACTGCAAAAGTTAATATTCAGAATTATTTTGTGGACACAAATGTAATTGTGCCAACACATTAATTTCTACAATTAAATTTACAAAATGTTGTTGTTTAATGACTGTTCATAAAGAATCAGTAAAGCGAATATGAAAACAAAAATATAATTCATGTGATTACATCCCATTTCAAGCTGATGTTTCTCGTTCTTAAATATTTCCTTCAGTTGAATCAGAGGAAATGCAGATGGACTGAATGTAATGCACGAAGCAAACGTGTGTTTCACTGGCTCTCATCCATCACAGCGAATCCTTCAGACGGGTTCAGTATGAAAACAGGATCTGTGGATATCAGAGCATCATTGTGTGATGAAAGACATCAGTCAGGGAGGACGACAGAAATGTGACTCGTCAAACTGAAGGTGTCAGTTTTATGAAGGTATGTTTTGATGTCACAAATAAAAATTGATTGTCGGTTGTTGCTCAGCTAACAGGAAACGTTCTCTGAAAGTTCTCTCAAAGATATCAAAAAAATGTTAGCAGAACTTTTTTAACTACATATATCAACCAGATCAACCATTCAGATTTTAGTCTCAATCTGAGATCCTGCTCTCTGATTGGATGAGACAGCCATGATGGATGAGGAGAGTCAGTATGGTAATACTCATTCTGTTTAGCTTACAACAACACTGTGGTAACTGCCTGTCTGTTCAGCTAACAAAATAGGTTTCTCTTTTATTTAGATAGACTAGACTGGACGGATGGATGGACGGACGGACGGAGAGAGAGATTTTTGCAGATTTCTCATCAGGGGTCAGTGAGTGTTTTAGAGTTTGGTAGATCTTCAGAAGATGCTGATGTTCTGGAGAGTCAGCAGGGATTTTTGATGGAGGGTGGAGCAGCAGAGAGATGGTGCAGCTAATTCTGGTGCTGATGTGAAACAGAACCCAATAAACAGAAGTAATATCAGTTAGTAATATCAGTTAGTAATATCAGTTAGTAATATCAGTTAGTAATATCAGTTAGTAATATCAGTTAGTAAGTTTCAGTGACATCATCTCACTCTTCTGTTGGAGGAAATCTCTTCCACCCCTCCATGAAAACAGAGTTGTATCGCTCATCATGACTGAAGTCTTCACTCAGAGTGAAAGTATCGGTCTACATATGAAGTTTTTCTCTCCAGCTGCTGTCAGCTTTGTTCTAATGTAAATGAGTCAACACTCCTAAACTCTAATATTTCCTGAACAGCAGCCAAAACTCACACTGTTCCTCTCTCTCTCTCTCTCTCTCTCTCTTTCTCTCTCT
>JAZGTK010003423.1:0-27442 GCA_036877625.1 Ambastaia sidthimunki
ACATAAAAATACCAGGCTTTAGAACATATTAAGTACTTGTTTGTTGATTTTTTTGGGTGTTTTGCATTTCTGACAAGTATTTTTTTGTTTGTTTGCTATAATACCAGGTTTTATAGCAAAACGGGCCAGTGTGATGATTTCTTTGAAAATAGACTTTCTTTGACAAAAAATAATTGTAGTTAAACTGTTACACTAATGTTTTTTTACAATGTAGTTATGCATTTAGGTACTGAATAATATGAATTAACAACATGCACTTACTATAGGATTAGCATTAGGGTATGGTTTATGGTTAGTTGCATGTAATTATACATAATTTACTGTTATTACTATAGTAAGTACATGTAATGTCAAAATTGTTATTTTTTTGGTGGGGGGTTTATATATATGTTTTCAAAGAAATCATCACACTGCCCCGTTTCCCTATAAAACCTGGTGTAATTAAAACAAACAATAAAAAACAACAATTGCACACATTGAACTCATAGTCAGACATGCAAAACACCCAAAAGAAAGGTCAACTTTCTTTTATATGTTATATTTTTATATGTCATACATCACAAGTCTTACTATTTTATAAAGAAGTCATTTCCCAGCTTTGTAGGGTGAAATATGGCTTTTGAGGGTGTTTGTATGTCATGATGAGTGTGTATGTATGTGTGTGGTGTTTTGAAACAGTGTTTGCTTTGGAGCACATATTATGAGATGAAAGCGATACAGCCCTACGCCCTGCGGTGCTCCAAAATATGGAACACTCTTCGTTTGCTCACCTGGACCCGCAGTTAGTTCAGAAGCATTAGTAAACAAAAGGGTGGCTTTTTCGCTGTGAGCATGTACAACAGATGTTCACTGCGTCTCTGGATAACAGCTGCCCCTCACTGTCTGACTGCAGGGCGTCACATTTGACTCCAGTCATCATACTGCCTTTTTGAGATTTTGTAGTTTTCTCTCTGTTTAGTCTAAATAGAAAGGATGTTTAGGTAATATTAGGTCAGTTCCAAAACCTAGTCAGATGCCTTGAGATTTTAATTCTAAGGCACTATCACATGCATCCTTTGCTGAGAAGTCCGTCCCATAATGTATTGTGATAAACTTGTTAATTTTAGCAAGTCAAGACTTTTGTAGTTGTAGTAAAAAAGTTACTTGTCAGGAACAAACAAGACGTTCGAGGTTTAAGCAATTTATTCAGAAGCAATATTCTTAACATCCCTCTCAGCTCCTTACATCTTAAAGGGATAGTTCACCCAAAAATGAAGTTTTTTATCATTTACTCACCATCATGTCATTCCAAACCTTTTTTTGCTTCTGAGAACACAAAAGAAGATATGTTGAAGTATGTTGGTGCCACAACCCACGGTGACTTAAGAAAAGACTTCTTAAGAACTAGTTACAAACTTAGGGGAAACACAAACCCAATAACACTGCTGTTACTGGTTTAGAGTGACACATAGACTACAGGTTGTTTTAAATTTAGTATGTCTATATAACATGATTCTCAGTGACAGAAATGCACAGAAATGCACAGTGCTGGTTAGAGGAGAAGGCATCTGTCATGGCAGCATGGGGGCAGTTGTGGCCTACTTGTTGGAGAGTTGGAATTGTAACCAGAGGTTTGAAGGTTTGTTTCCCAGTGGTGACAGGAAACAACTGAGGTGCCCTTGATCAAGGCACCTTACCCCTCTGCTTCTTGGGCGCCACAGTGAATGGCTGGCCATGTGTGTTCATGGTTTGCAGTGATAATACTAAATATGTGTGTGTGTGTGTACATACACACATAAGTATAAGTATGTATGTATAATAGAAAGAAATAACTATGTCAGTTCTCATTTAAATATCTTTTTATCTCTCTCTACCTTGTGTGTGTATATGTGTGTGTGTGAGCACTCTCAGCCAAGTGACTGTGATAAACACTTTTTAATGCATAACTCCTACTGTTTATGCTGCACAGTCAAATGTATCCTAATAAAGTAATATCACAAATATAGTCAGCAATTTTTTGTTATTGATATTTTAATCTAGTTACTTGTCTAGTCAAGCAACAAAAATGTATTACCACTTCAAAAATCCACTTGTTCCAGTCAAGCATAATCCTGAGGACTGAAAAAGTACTATACAAATGTAAAACGTGTGTTTTCCAAATCTATATTCCAAATCTTTGGTGTCATGTATACCAAGCCTTACACAATGTGTCTTTGTGTAGGTATGCAATCTAAAGGTAAGCTCAGTGTTTGTAGCAAATAATACGGTTTGTAGCAAAGGTAAGGAATAGTTAAACCAAAAAAAAATTATATTATCATTTAATATAAGAACAGATTATTATTTATTTTAAAATGATGAAATTAAATGGAATCTCTATGATAATGTTTGGCACACATGAACTGGAACATCACCAAACCACTGTAATTGGTACTGCTAGACATCAAGTTTACTCACCTAATTGAAATAATGGCATTTGCCAACGCTTCTAATTAGTTGCAAATTATTAAGCATGTGTGATTGAAGTACCTTGATAGCAGTTAAACAGTACTAATCAAATAATTTAGAGCGACGCAAATTAGTCCAGTGGAAATGTCTTCATTATGAACCCAGCAAATCATTTGTTAGCTGAAGATATTCTAGACTGTCTTGCTGTTTGCTGTCTAAATAAACAGTTTTTTCTTAAACAGTTTCCTGACCCAAATGGAAACCCTTGATTCTTAAACATCCTACACACTCTGCCATTCTATTAATGGCTTACTCATGTGTGCCAAACAAACAGCACTCCTTAAGTAAAGCACATAGGACATTGACTTGGCTTACAATTATTTTCAAAGGTGCTAGCATATTGCTAAGTCTTTTGTACTCTAATAAACATTAAAATATATTGAATAACACACACAAATATAGGGTAAAACAGCCAAATATTATAATATTTAAATAATAAATAATATTAAAAATAATGTATAAAATAATAAATATGAAAGTGGTCAATGTTTTTTATTTACTGAGCTTGTCATAATGCAATATGCTATTATATTGTTTGTGTGTTAATGTTTAATTTTTTGTGATGCGTTTTTTCTTCTAGGTCAGGTAACGCAGCAACATGGAGTCCACAAAAAAGTTCCCTTCGAGGACATTAAATTCAATTTTATTTATATAGTACGTTTTAGAAAAAAACACAGAAAATGTATCAAACAACACTGAAACAGTATACATGATATTACTACACATTTTCATTGTTCATTATAAGATGTATATTAATAAAAATGATTAGGAAAGGTAAAAAATTGTGTGTGAAGGCTTGTACCTCTCTCAGTGGTCTATGAGGGTAATGTATTCAGACTGTCTACTAAAACAGTATGTACTGCTAAAACTATGCGACATTTAGTCAATTAACGTGATAGATGATAGGTATCATATTAAGCAAGATATGCTGTTCCAGCTTACATGGAGATGGCACTTAAAAAGAAGATAGAATGTTATGGGACAGGGGTATAAGGGATTTGGGGTATAAGGGGAAATAATACTATAAAATATCTGAACATTGCATAATGAAGAGAATAGGAGACAAAGGAGTAGTGAAATAGTGTAAAGTTTAAAGTATACTTTGTTGTCTGGAAAGAATACATACAATGCTTTCTATATAGAAATTGGTCAAAATGTTGCTGGTTTTGTAACAGAGCTCATTCACTTAACTTTCTATACTTTAAATTGCTGATATTTAACAAAAAGCCCTGGCTGTGTGTTTGCTAGTAACACTATGCTTGCCCTTAAGTGTATCAAAAAGCAAACTTTATCTAACCCCATTTTTACCATAGCCAATGTTTTTGGTGATTATGTGTGCGAGCACCACACACAATCCCAGAATGACATGTATTTAAATGGTTTATGGAGGACCCTGCTGTCACCTTTAGTTAGTTGTTTAATGCTGCTCCATAAAATATCCTCTTGGGAGAGGTGTAAGGCCATAAGCAGTAGTCTTAATTGGGTGTGAAGAGAATCATGGGTCCTTAGGTTATTCACACAGTCATCCACAAATGATTCCTCTGAGATTCGGGTTAAGCCTCCCTGTCACTCATAAAGGCCAATCACGTGAGGAATTTCCTGTCTGAGTTTGCTTTAACAGCCGGGAATAAAAGCCACAGGAACTTGTGAAAGAAAACTCTGGGGGGGAAGGGTTTATTATTTCTGATCTCAACACCTGCAACCCTTTGCCAACTGTCTAGCCCAGTGGACACTATTGCAGTGCAAGTCCAGTGACATCAGGAAACAGCCTTCTTAAAAACCCTTACAGTACTGTGACATCATAGTGTGGAAGTGTGAGTATTGTGCTCCCAGCAGCATTACATGGATCTGCCCCTCCCTTCTTGCTTGAAATCTCCTCCCAGTAATCCAGAGGAAGTTGGCAAGGGTCCTGCAAGCAGCCAATACCAGCCAATTGCTTTTTGGCAAATATATTTATATGAATAAAAATATAACATCCGAGAATGGAATCTGAAAATGTGGAAAACTGGATTTGCCATTTGAACCATCTGCCAAGATAGGTCAGAAATAAAAATAAAAAATGCCTATAGTGTCATATACTGCATTTGCAAAATTGACATAAAAAGTTTGGAAACTAAGTAGCATCTTCCTGCATCTTATAGTTTTACCTATTTGAAAAAAAAACACCCATGTCTACTCCTATTTTTCAAAACTGTGACTCCCTCATTGTTATGCACTGCACGAATGGCCGCTGCATTTGTTGATCCACAGGACTTGAGCGAAGGAAGGCTCTGGATGGGGGTGGTGGAGTGGTTTGTAGGTTCTCTTTTCATTCCAAACTCTCATTTACATTGCAACAGCCCTGGCTATGCTCCTAACTACCCCCTAAATATTAATGCACTCTCCCTTCCTGCTAACACCCTTCACTAAATCTCAAATCTCCAGCATTTTCTAGAGCAAAGCTCTTATTTCTTGAGTCTTTACTCCAGAACTTCATTCCCCTTCCAAAATTCTGCCTCTCTGATGTCTTGTTTTCTGATCAAAAAACAAAGAAAAACGTCCTTGTTTTAGGTAAAATGGTCTTGTAACAAGCAGGTGCATTGGGCCCTAAGCAACTGTTTTTGGTACTCAAGACAAGGTGGCCCAGCTCTCCTTAAACACTTCATATAATCCTCTCTTGCCATTCACACTGTAATTGCTGAGAAACACAAGCTCTCTTTTCTCCACTGGCCATGTCCACAGTAAACACAAGGCACTGTGTTAGAGACACATGAAGTTAGAGCGAGGTATATCAGCCAGACAATTATTCTTGTTTGCATGTGGTGCTGTGATCACAGTAGTGATCTTCCCCTCAAGCCTTTGGGTGATAAACTGATAACTACACAAAGGAGTGAAATGTGTCACTTTCAGACTGTGTGCAAAGGCCTCCTGCAAACTCTAAATAGTATAATATTGCTGAGAAATATGTTGTATGAGAGCTGTTTGTCATATAAAGCAATTTTCAAGTAGTTATTTGAATGTAATGCAAGTTATTTTTTTACATTAAAATTGGTCGCTTCCCAACTTAGAGTCACTAACATGCAGTCTATAAGTAAACCATTTGTGGGTTGTTTTTCCTAAAAAGTGTGGATTTAGGGTCCCCAAGGGTAAACTGAATTCTTGCACCCCTTTCAAAAGCCCCCAGGGATGACACAGCTCATTGGTGCATCTCTCATTAGCATTTTACCAGCTTGCTTCACTAGTTTCAGAGGCAATCCGTCATGAGAAAAACAGAAGAATGTGCTCTATTTGTATGACACTGTGCCAGAACCTTTTGTTTCCTCTCTCTCTCTCTCTCTCTCTCTCTCTCTCTCTCTCTCTCTCTCTCTCTCTCTCATCTCTCTCTCTCTCTCTCTCTCTCTCTCTGATTTGGTTATAAGAATGATCCAAAACTCCACTTTCCCAAATAAAATCTTAAAAATCATATGTACAGACTTTGTGCAGCAAAAGGGGGAACACATGGTTTACAAACAATGGTTTGTAAAGTTTCACATATAAATTGTGCATACAAAAAAAAAAAGGAACAGCAAAAAATTTTTTTTTAATGTTAATTGTCCTTTTATTTGCCTACAGTAAGCGACTTCAAAAATAAAAACTTATTATAAGTTTTACAACTTAAAACTAAAATTTTCTAAGTCTTTAAACTCAAGATTTTCACATCACAGACCATAACATGGAGGGAAAAAGTCATCCACTGAACAAGATCTAGAAACATAGAAATGTGGGCGAGCCGTTTTAACTCTGCGCTAGTAATGGCCCATATAAGCAACAACCTAGCAACTTTCAAACAACCACTAAGAACATCCTATTGACGAATTACCAACCATGCACACCCTTGGGCAACCACAAAAAAATAGAATTGTGTGTGATTCAGATCTGATTCAGGGGTATAGTTAGTTTCATTTCAAATAATTTAAATGATCATTTTGACACAAAGGTTACATATACAGACTGTTGCAGGCAGATGCTACCTGAATACAGACAGACAGACAGCATGTTAAGGTAGTAAGTTGAATTTAGTGCACAGAATAGCTTTTAAATTATTTGAAATTTAAACTAATATAAACCACATAGTAATAAAGCTATATTTTATGTGCTGCAAAATAGCATAACTTTTTTATTGTTTTGTATTAAGTTTAAAGATTTAAAGATCGTGTACTGAGATTGCGGTGTCCACACATTACTGATCATTATTATGGGACTCATCATCACCTTTGAGCTGAACAAGATCTGAAGGTTCATGATTTGTGGCAGGTTGTACATGAGAGCTTCTGTCTCATTAATTACTGGTAATTAATTTTACCTTCGGCAGATTCTGGAAGCCCATCCTTTTCTATCTTGATAGCACTCACCGCAGCCTGTTGTTTAACCCTCCATCTAATCCAGCTCATCTTGAGCTGATGGGAACCACTTTTATCCCACTTCTTTAGGAGGTAAAAAGGAACAGTCTTGTTATTCACGAGCATCACACACACCCACAACAGCACACGTAGACACGCAAAGAGACAGAAAGACAGTAAAAAACAGCCCTGATTAATGGCTGCTAATTAGCAATGTTAATGACCAGGTGTCCATAAGCCAGCCAGATTCTCCCAGCATGGAGGGGCTTCTCATTGAGGGCCCAGCAAATTTATTCCTAGTGACCCCTTTCCCTCAGCTGGCAGCTCCCAATGCTCCAATCTCTCTCATTACCCCAGAGAGAGGCTCAGAGGGAGGCTGGCCCTGAGAGAAAGCTCTGTTCCCATTTCCAACCAGGCTTGTATTAATTAAGGTCAGGATTGGCCAAGACTGTGGGATCCTCCACAGGAACACCAGGAAGGATGAGGAGAAAAGAGGAGGAGTTTTCAAGCGCTTCAGATATCAAACACTGCTTTTATCGCTAATCTATCATGACTGTCATGAACAGAAGTTAGCAAACCGAAGGCTACAATTGCATAAAAGCCAACTCAAATTTCGCAAGACATTGCTTTTTAGTGTTGCAGAGTACAAACACTTCAAGGAGAGAAAAGCAATTAAAAGTTGTAATAATGCCATGGCAAAATACATTTTCCACTAACATCTGGATAGTAGCAAAAAGACACAATGTTCTTTCCACATTCCCTGCTAATCGGGCCGACATAATTGCATGCATTGAAGAGTTGAAGAGCAACAGTACTCAAGGCTACCGAGTAATTAAGAAGGCATTTTTTCACCAAGCTTTAGCATCATGGTTATGCTCTACTTCATTACCTTTTATGCTAAAACCTCGATTCACAAGAGGCAGAAAACCTTGTTGCAATTAGCAACAGTATATGACTAGAACTCTTGAAGTATGACAAAGTATTCTGCCGTGGGAGTGTTGACATTGAGAAGAAGCTTTTTTGATTGGACGTCTTGTGTGCTGATATTAACAAAACTAGCTGATTACAGAGTTTCAACAATGCTTTGCTTTTGTTTTAGGTTGAGATTCGTCAGTTATAGGAAGGATATAAAAGTTAATGTAGCAAAATTAGTGTGTACAACATACAATTGTCAGTAAACTGGTTCTATTTTATGAAGGTGTTGCTTTCAAAAATATGTAAGTCATTTTAAATAAATGCGTCTGCTAAATTGGAGTTCGCTTTCATGCAATTGTATCCTTTGGTTTGCTATTTTCTGCTCATGACAGTCATAAATGCATAAATGTGGTAATAAGGCAAGACCCTTTACCACAAAGACAGGGGTGCATAAACAGTGAAACTACAGCCCTGCACATACACGAAGGTAGGATTTCTTGATAACTTGTAGTAGGCCTAAGATTAGGTTAATTCTGGTCTGTTCTCGGGCAGGGGAGTGGGAAAGCTGCAATAATCACACACTGTGCCATCAAGCTCTGGTTCCCACACACTCTGGTTACATCATTATGAAGTTTGTGAACTGACTGTCCAATGGTGCTGCAGGATATCGGTCAGCTGACCTGGGTATGAAAACATGGTGGAAACTCTATCCTGGCTATGGGGTTTCAACCCAAACCCACTGATAGTTGTCTTCTTTTTTGCTGCACTGCAATTTTCAGATTCTGTTTCACCTTTGCTTTCATGCTAAGCTGTTGGCTTCCCAAAGCCTAATGAGTATGTCTGTGTGCAAGCCAGGCTAAAGTAGACTTTTTACCCAGGTGCTGTGGTGGAGCTCCACCTAGCTGACATTATAACAGTGAATCCCATCTCAATGACACCCCTTTACAATGATGTTTCCCTATGGGTGCATTCATTCACTTACCTTCTGTCTGGTTCAGTCCGGGAGCAAGCAGTACTCACACTTTCCTCAAAAAAATAGACATTTATGTATTTGTGTTTTGTTTTCAAATAGACTCAATGTACACAGTAAATTTACATGCATGTCAAGTACAAAAATGCAGTTTTAGTTTTATTTTATATGCTATTTATTAGTGTGCAAATGGAATGAAAATGGCTAAAAAATATTCTCAAACAACAGCCTCAGTCTGTAAATAAACTGATGAGGCATGCTTGTTCAATGTCTGTAGGCATTACACAAGGACACTTCTGTGGCCATTCAGTTCACAAACCATGCACATCTTGAGCACCTTTGACAATGAAAGTACAATATTAATAGGCTCTAATCTTCCCACTAATAATTCAGAGCTCTGGAGAGTTGAAACGTGGCATAATCAAAACAGTCTTTATCAAAGGCTAGCCTGGGATTACACAGCACATCTTTGAAGCAGATATTAGACAGAGATCCAGTGTTGAATTATTATTAGCACCCATAGTGCTAGCTACCTGGCCTTTACCCTTTATTTGTCTTTGGTTTAGTATTATTAAAATAATATATTAAAATTCATTATTCTGGTTTAGGGTATTAGACTTAAAGTGGTATATTTGAAATGATTTTGTATTTAAAGCCACAGATCCTGATCCTCTATCTAGTTGAAAGAGTGAGTGACAAGCTTCCTAGTCTTTCAAAGTGAAACCCAATCTAAAATCTTTACCTTAAACCCTTGGGCAGCATGTTCCCCCTGAACTTGATTGTTAATTCTCATGGCACTTTGACCCAGAGTGAAATCTGATAGGCCTCTGGGTGCAGGTATCCAACTTCTTTATGTGAACTAATTTGAATGGATCACACCAAATGTATCCATACTAGGGTAAATAATGCAGGTGCCGCTGATGATAAAATTAACAGAATAGTTTTGTTTGCCTGTAGATACCAGACTTAAAAAACTAGACTGAGGTGCAGAAACAGTTTGCATTAAAGATATAGTTCACTCAAAAGCTGAAAATTCTTCCATCATTTAATCACCCCATCTTATTCCTGTATGACCTTTTTTGCTTCTGAAGAACACAGAAGAAGGTATTTTGGATATACAACGGTAACCAAACAACAGCAGCACCCATTGACTTCCATTAAATGGACACAAAACCACTGAAATACCAAAACCAGTAAAATAGTTAATCTTATTTTGTGTCCCATAGTAGAAAAAAATCATGTAGGTTTGAAATGACGTAAATGATGGAAAAACATTTTGATGTGAATTATCACTTAAATCCAAGCATTATCATGTGTTGTTAACTGTATGGCTGGTCTGGACAGTAGAAAAAGCAAATGATTGTGGTGTTATGCATTGATTGAGTGGTTTGCAAATTTTCTCCATGCAGCTGTTGCATTGTTACTGACTCACCTGTTATCACAGCATCCTATCTGAAGATATCTTTCTCTGTTACCTCTTTTCCACCAGGGCTGTGCTGGTGCTGGTGCTGGAGTTGAACTGGTTCTGGTCCGGCACCAGCACCCGCATGTATTTCCACAGGTTTCAGCACCAAAATTTGTTGCAAAATGTTACCATGGTTACATTAGCGTAGCGCTTTACAATATTTAGTTATTTTTGAGCACAGTTCACTTTACAACAGAGTAAACCTTGGTTTATGGTTCTGCGTTTACTTATTTGTGTAGTTCAGACTTTTGGAACAGCATTTTCAGGGTGCTGTGCCGGTGCCAGCTTTTCGGCACCAGCACCTGTCATTGTTCGGTCGAAACATGCAGAACCAGTTCTAGATTGGGCACCAGCATGGCACTAGCACCGGCATTGCGGGCGGTGGAAATGAGGTATATGTAACCTTCCCTTTGCCTTCATACCTACAGCAAATGTGTGATTTGCTCCATATAAGGATAACATTTAAGACTCCCTTAATTAAACATATAAAGAGCATGCACTTCCAAACAGGCTGATCAAGCTCTCAGGATTAAGCTCTAAATGGAACTGCTACTATGGTTCCCAATTACACCACATTGAGTAATTCAAACCCTTGTAAGTGCAACCGAAAGTTAAACATATCTCTCTGCATTCTTACACTCAGACTTCTAGCTTGCCATGTACAAGCATCTACTGTCATCATGATAGACTGAGCCCAAAGAATATGGCAAACATTGTCACACCAGGCACCCAAGGTCAACAGCTTCTTCATTTATGCCTATACCATCGGTTTAAATATAAACCAAACATTCACTAATGGAAATAGTTTTGCCAAGGTTTGTCAATTGTTCTTCCACAGTTTTCCACTTTGCTTGCCTGCTAGCATGTTCACCTCGAAAAAGCTCATCTGATCAAGGTTTTCTTTTTTATCTGTGCTTCATCGTTTTTTAAATTCAGTGCAGAACCTTGTTTTTCATCTTCTAAATCACATGTCTAGTTGCTTTGCATAAGGTTTAATTTATCTACTTTTCTACTTTTGCCAATTCATTATGAAAGTGCTTTATGTTGAGAGTCTAATACAGTAGTTTAATTAATACCTTGCATACAGCTCTTTGGTCTATGCAGAGGCCTTTTTTAGCAACGTGGACAATAGCGAACTGGTTAAACCAATGTAATATTGAATTTTCATAACCTTCATTATTCCTCTGATAAGGAGAGTTACAATTTATAGTGGCTACTAAATAATCACCATGTTTGGAAAGGTTTGCAGTCTAGTTGGTAGTCATGTCTTCAAGAAAGGGGTTCAGGAATCTGTGCCCATCCCATGAACCTACAGAAGTTATCAACATGAGGAAACATTCATCATCAGAGAGTTCCCTAAGCAATGTAAGTCTGTTAGTTATTGTTAAAAAAGACATTTTTATGGAACTTGACAGTGTGCTTTATAAAGAACAAAATGTACTAATCAACATAGTTTGAAAGGTCTTTTTTTGTTGAATTTACTTAGAATTTATTGTGATTTACAATAAGATTGTCTGTTTGTTTGTATAACATATGGACAATTATTTGTAAATTTATTGGCAAACAGAGCATCTTGGTGGTTTATACAATGTTAATAGTGTGGCAAGAAATATAATTTTTGCTATCTATTTACATTTAAAAGATTTAAACAGCTGTTTTTAAGAACTGCTGGGTTAACATTACACCTGCAGTTACATGGTTTGTAATTGCACATCGCTTAAGCCAAATGTGATGGCAGTGCTTTTTGTCATGTAGATGGGGAAAATACGGTTTGATTAATTTGCTGTACCACTTCAGTAACCAGGCTGTGATAATGGCTGAAACTTTTGCGTATATTGAGCTAAGTACTCAAGGATGAATTTATTAATATTTCTTGTGCTGCCATGACTTTTTAGGAGAGGTTAGACTGTACAATCAAATTAGTTTTATACGCAGCACATTAATCCCGCCATGACCAAGACAGCACTGCTTTCTGACAAGCTCCTTTCTGAAAAGTTGACACCAACAAGGAATTTGAATTCTGTCCAATTGAGATAAGGCTGTGTAGACACACTGGCTGAAATTTGAATTGCTGTACCTGCCAAAGTGTGGGATATTTAGAAGATTTTGAGGATGGAGGAGGGCTGTACTTACAAGCGCTAGTCAATGAATGTTCATGTGTCACACTAAATCCAATTCAGCAAAACAAAGCAAACAGGCGAACAGGCTGGCAAACTAAAGTGACATAAGCCGAAATCTACGACAGCTTCTTAGTAAACACTTAAAAAAGAAGGCAATGAAACAGCATAACTTCAGAAGTGAGGGTGGGATTATAAAAATGCTCTTAATTCAGACCTTGATGATCAAATGCTCGTCTGTTTCACTGGAACATACACGTCACTGCCGCCCCAGTCCTGTGTCTGTCTCCTCAGGGCAACAGGCATGAAGAATTGTTTCCTATCTCATTTATGTGATCAAATGGCCTGATAACGTGACAATGAGAAAGAAAAAACTATTGTATTAATTAGATTTCCTTTTACAGTTGCATCCCAGCTAACAATTTTATGATTTAAGAACGTTTCCAATTTCTATTAAGTAACAAAAATGTAAAGAAAAAATAATGTTTTAGAAATGTTCAGATTTTTGGTTGTAAAAACACATTTATGTTCCACTAGCGACAACAGGTAACACTTTTTGTGTCTTTGTTACATGTTACATGTACTAGTATATTAATAAAAGTTAAGTGTGCATTGTGTGCTTAGTGACTACATGAATCTAACCCAAACCTAATCCTAACCCCATGCTAAAATGTTTTTGTGAACTTTGAGAGAACTTTGACAGAATTTTTAGAGAACATTAACCAATGTTCTGAGACCATTTTTTGTTAGCTGTGATGTTGCATGTTAATATAGTTGACAGTATTATTTTAGCTTTCTATTAAAGGGCACTTGCCCTGGGGTGTATATCTTTCTGTTGGTCTCTCTTACCTGTATATCCTCCATTAATTATTTACTGTACCATCTGCATGCAAACAGAAACTCTTTCCAGAGAAGGAACACCTAAATAAATAAGCATAAACAGTCTGTAGCACATAAACAAATGTTTAAACATTTATTTTTGTAATATTTTATATAAATATACTAATATTTTTCAATTGGTATTGCCTTCTTAAATGATGGTTGAGGTGAGTTTCTTTAGTGTGGCTTGAGTTAACTCTGAGCTAAATTTTTATAGATTTATTTTGTGTTACAAGATTTTATGACTTTACAGTGGCAAGTCGCATATAATAGCATTCACAATCACAGCTAGGAACAGCTGGCTCACTATTTTGTGAGAGACCAATAAACTGCAGTGGATGTTCTTCCCAAAAGCTCAATAGTCTCAAGTGTCAAAAAAGCATGTCTTCATTTTAAACACTAGCTATTGTTAAAATTGCAAACCTAGCAAACATACTTTGGTGAAACATTTTTAAGATATAATATTTTCTTAAGAATTGTTTATGCTAACAAGAAATTGTTATTGTAGAAATTGTAGAGTTATCTACTTTAAAAAAACTTTTTACTACTTTTTACTACTTTTAACTACATTTTGAGGCCACTGTATATACAATATGATAATTTACATAAAGTCTAAAGATATATAAATACGATTTTCTGGTTGGAATGATCTGGCTGGAAAGTGGCGGACGGGGCAGGAACTGACAGAATGATTGAACATAATGCCAGTGTAGCTGTTCTCTTGAAAGACCATCTTTTGGGTATCAGATACCTAAAGTTGAGCTTTCTAGTCAACCAGACACCTCCCCTGGGATCCTCACAAGCTAAGGGCCACCTCTACCACGCTGGTGGAGATAGACACCTGAGTCAAGATCAAAGTGTAACTTTTTCTGTTGTAGAAGAAACACACACACATGTTGTTGCATGGTGTGTCTTCATCCCAGTAAGGTGTGGTAAGGCCCCTGGGACCAGAGGCTCCAGGATCGCCTCACTGCCAACATGGGGCATAATCAATCAATAATCATAATCAACACTCATCCAACCTCCAAAAAAGCA
Organism: Ambastaia sidthimunki; assembly: GCA_036877625.1. Lineage (NCBI taxonomy): Eukaryota > Metazoa > Chordata > Actinopteri > Cypriniformes > Botiidae > Ambastaia > Ambastaia sidthimunki. The sequence goes on from JAZGTK010003423.1 coordinate 14,224, forward strand.
CTTCACCCAAGCATTTCAACCCTAAATAATAATAGTAACAATGATAACATAAAGAACCACATATTATATTTTGCTTGGAGAAGCCTTTTTTAGTCTTTGAATGATATTCACATTTTTTTTGTATTTAAAAATATAAATGTTGTTATCTTTTATTATTTTATTTTGTTGAATCATAGTGAGAATTTGGATGGATGATTAAAATTTTTTTGAAAGTAATGCCACAATGCAAAAACAAACTAACATTTTAAAGCAAAACATAACTTTTCTCTTTAGATTTTTAGAAATAAGTCTGTTCCATTTTCTTGTACTGTTAAACGAATAACATTCAGAAAAGGTGATCTCGTAAAGGTGTTGGCATCTTTGTGTTTGATTTTTGTTTCTTCTGAGATTAACACCATTATGCATTTGTCTACAGCCACATTGGCTGTAATTCTCATTCATTTACTGTTTACTACCTTTTTTGTAATGGTAACAGACTACATGTTTGAAATGGGATGATTTGAAGTAGCGCTTTTGTATCATCCTGGAGAAGCTTGTGTTGTTGATACACTCAATCCAAATAAAAGCAGCTGAGGAGAAATGTTATAATAACCTATTCAATGGACGTAACAATCTTGTTAGATCAGGACTGTATAGAGAATAAGCACATATATAATGACAGCTTGTTTAGGCCAATTTTCCTTAATAGTGTTGTGTGAAACAGCATCTCAGATCTGAATAGAGGAATACAGATGCGTGTGGCAGTCTTTATACAGCAAATAATTGGACATTTAAATAATAATGCTTAGATAGCACTTCATTCTTTAACAAAATCAGTATTTTGGATCTCAATTCTTTATGACATAGCATAAATGCAATTTAATAATAATCATAATAATAATATTAATTTACACGTTACGCATATGTTTTGATATATAGCTCTCTAGATATGTTCGAAAACCTGGACTGTAATGACTGTTTTTTGTAATGACTGTTCACACACATACACACACACACACACCCACACACACACACACACACACACACATGCAGGTGACTAAAGGTTTGCAAAAGTCCTGTAACTTCTGTCCAATTGTCTGAAGCATAGTTTGTCGCTTCCATAATGCATGCCTACAGGCTGTAAAACATGGTCAGAATATGTTTAAAAAAATTTTGCCGTCACTCTTAAAAATAAAGCTACTAATAAAAGTTCTTAGCACCAGTGCCATAGAGGAACCATTTTTTGTTCTCCAGAGAACGTTTTAGTCAAAGGTTTTTGACTAGTCAGTCATTTCCTTCTTACCTCTATCACTACAAAGAACCTTTTGTGCAACAAAAAGGTTCTGTGGATGTTAGAGGTTCTTTAAGGAACCATAAAGCCTGACAAAGAACTTTTTAAGAAACTTTAAATGTAGATATTCTATTATTTTCGCCCTAGAGCAGTAGTGTATACTTTTTAAGACAGATCTAGCTTAGCTCTAACATATTTTTTGTAGAAGCTGAAAGGCTGAGTGATTTCATTTTAAATTTAAGAAAATTTAATTGGCATAGTGCTTCATTGTCATATTACTAATAAATGGATTCTTCAATCCATTGTTTCTGTCTATATCAATATAGAAATAAATCCTGCATGTTTAAAAGCTCATTCATGTTAAGTAAATCAAAAGCTCTGAATAAATTTTTCTTCACTTAATATCACATTGATAGTGCTGCTGACTTTGTCATGTCACACCCACCCAGACCAGCATACTTTCAACACAGGGAATATATTTTACCCAAATGTCCATTAAATGTGAAAAGTGTAAAAGTTCCTCACCTGAATTACTTATTTTACCTGAATGTAATTCAAGCGGCCCTCAGCATTTAGACAGGCAGGGGATGGTCTATCTGTTTAATAGGAAGTATTAAATGAGCAGGGCTGACCGGGCAGACACAGTGGTGGGTGTGTACTGGCTCCCACAGCATCCGATGATGGTTGCAAAGTGTGTCAGTTACCAGGGGAATATGAGTGAACAATGTGTGGCAGAGAATAGGGTTGCATTACTGGGTGGATCTCTGCCCTGCCCTTAAAAATAAGTTAGAACTGAAATCTGCTCCCATCCGCCTACTAAAACGAAGAAAACAGAAAGAGAGTAAGTGAGACAGACTTAAAACAAATCTATGACAAAAGGAGCGAAGGAAAGCAATAGAGGATTAAATTGAGAAAGACAATAAGGAAGAGTGACCGCAAAATGGTAAATAGGCCCTTCAGGCAATCTTCTTCCATCATCTACCACAAGTTGCCTGCAAACCAGCTGTTACTAATGAACTACTTAGTGTAAATACTCTGAAGACTGTATGTTTGTTTCCTCATCATGGCCCATGACCTACATCATGACATTAAGCTTGTATGGTGTTGCTATTTGGTTTCTTGGGTTCTTTGTTTTGCAAGTATGGCTGGGGCCCCTTTTTCAATATGGTTTATACAGGATCTATATAGTATATATAGGATATTGTTCATGTTTTATTATTTGCCATGTGAAAATTGTATATTTAATTATTTAGAAAAGTAATAATACAGTTTGAGTATGCACAAACATTTTATACAGTTTGAATATTTTTTTCAAACCTCTTAGATGAAGTATGACCAAGTATAACACCACTTATTAAATAGAAAATATATATATTTAAAAATGATATGTACTTGTACTCAGATATTTTAATATTTTTAAGAAGCGTGCATTTAAATTCCTTTTAAAACATGCAAGCAAAGCTTTAAAATCCAAAAGAGAAATGTCTTTATTAATGGTGTCTTGCTTGAAGGCACACATGTCAGAGTTGAAAACTTTAAAGCTGGCAAGATGTTGATATTAGCCAAGAGGGGTAAATGCATAATTGGTCCATCTTACTTCCACGCTGACAGGCCATGTTTTAAACAGATGAGTGTACAGTTTCATTACATTAACAGCATCCTTCTTTGCTCTTTGAAGCTGTGCCCTGGCACTTAGTAATTTGGTAACAGGCTGGAAATGGGCTATGGGGTAAAATGACACTCTGTCGTCTTGGTAACAACCATCTACAACCATCTTCTTATATTTGAATCAAGCACAGAGCAGAAGGTGGAATATTAGTACACAGTAACAATTACCCTAGTTTACTTTGATTCGGGTATTCTGGGGAACCGTTACAAACAAACCTCTATACAGACATATATAAAACTCAATGGACATAACAAAAATAATTTTTTCGATCAAAGAAATAGATTATTCAATTTTCTTATTTACTCACACTCATATTATTGCAAATCTATATGACAACATTTCTTCTTCTGTTAATATAATGGTGAAACATTATAATCCACCCAAGAGTGAAAGTGTGAGGTTTGTTGTTTAAATCCCAAATTTAAAGATTTGGTAAACAACCCTGCATTTAAGCAATTTCACAGTAAAATTGTTGTTAAATTGACTTCATTGGTACCTCTGAATGGTGAAAAGGCCTAACAGTAACAGAAACTCAGATTGTAAAAAGTTGTGATACGTATGTTCCTGGTAGCAGCTCTTTATGCAACGGCCTGGCTCTTTTGCCTCCATAAAGATGAATGTAAACTAAGTCCCAGACCCTTTCGCTCTCTTGGACCAGTAATTCACAGCTGGAACCTCTGAAAGCTCACCTAACCAAGGAAAATGGGACAGTTCTAAGCAACACTCGGCCCAGGGAAGGTACTGCTTCAAGCTGTGTGATTGTGTCAGTATGGCCATATGAATCTTCCAATCTTTTTAATCTTCTGCTCAGTTTGACCAATGGTTTGTGGGTGGTAATTGGTTAAGAGCCTCACTGTGACTCCTAACAGGTGGAAGAAAGCGTGCCTTAATATTTGGGGGCCCTGGTCAGATACAGTGTCTTCTGGTAGACTGAAACAATTGAATACATATTGAAAGAGGTCTCTAGAGCTGTGGGTAACCCTGTGAGTGGGATCAGCTTGCAGACATTGGAGAAATGATCAACAACAAGAAGTATGCAGGTATGGGAGTCTGAAGAAGGTACATCTGTGAGGAAATCCACACCAATATTAGATTCAACTTTATTGTCATTATGCAGAGTACAAGTACAGAGATAGTGAAATGCCGTTAGCATCTAACCAGAAGTGCAAGAATATAGTGTTATATATACAGTAAAGTGCAGGAGTATGACATACAGTATGACATACAGTAAGTAATAAATTATAGTAATAAACTTACTGTAATATTATACAGTAATTAATAATATTACAGTAAGTAATAAACAGTGGTGATGGTAAAACAATATTATACAGAATATGAATAGAATAAAAAGTGTCAGTGGTAGTAAACAGATGGATATATGTATGTAATGACATAATATTTTTAGATAGGTAAACAAGTAAAACCTAGTAAAACAGATGGATATGTGTATGTAATGACATAATATTGTTAGACAGAGTGCAATATGTGCAAAATATGTATGTGCAGTATGTGGGTGACATAACATTGTATAGACAATGTGCAGTCTGTGCAAAATAAGTAGTGCAATACTGAGCATTGTAAAGTGGAAGAGTGCAGGTGCAGTTAGGTGGATTGAGAGTTCAGCAAGGACACAGCCTCAGGGAAAAAGTTCTTCCTGAGCCTGCTAGTGTGAGAGCGTAGGCTCCTGTAACGCCTGCCAGATGGGAGGAGGGAAAAAAGTCCATGGTTAGGGTGGGAGACATCCTTGATGATGCTCCTTGCTCTATTCAGACAGCGCTTGAGATATATGCTCTCAATGGAAGTTAGCTGGGTGCCGATGATCCTTTGGGCAGATTTCACCACCCTCTAGAGAGCTTTCCAGTTTGAAGTGAAGCAGCTGCTGTACCACACTGAGATGCAGTTGGTGAGTATGCTCTCAATAGTGCAGCGGTAGAAGTCCACAAGGATCCTGGGACACAGGTGAACTTTCTTGAGGCTCCTTAGAAAGTAAAGGCCCTGCTGTGTCTTTTTGACCAGGATGGAGGTGTTTAATGACCAGGTGAGGTCATATGTGATGTGGATGCCAAGGAACTTGAAACTTGACACCTGCTCCACTGCAGCTCCATTGATGTGTATGGGAAGATGTGCATGGTTCCTGGTCCGCCTGAAGTCCACGATGATCTCTTTGGTCTTCTGGGTGTTTAGTTCCAGGTTTTTGGCAGCACACCATGCAGTCAGGAGCTGTACCTTATCTCTGTAGGCTGACTTATCATTATCTTTGATCAGGCCTACCACTGTGGTGTCATCTGTGAACTTAATTATGGTGTTAGAGCCATGAACAGGGAACGCAGTCTTGGGTGAACACGTCTGTGGCACGCCAGTGTTAAGGGTGATGATGGAGGAGGAGAGGTTATCTAGCTTAACAGACTGGGGTCTGTTAGTCAGAAAGTCAAGAGTCCAGTTACAAAGGGATGTGCTGATTCCAAGCTGGCTAAGCTTGGAGATCAGCTTGGAGGGGATTACGATGTTAAAAGCAGAACTCAAGTCAATGAACAGCAATCTGGCATGTGTATTGTGATTTTCCAAGTGGGTTAGGGCAGAGTGGAGTGCTGTAGAGATGGCATTCTCTGTTAACCTATTGTTGCAATAGACAAAATGATGTGGGTCCAATGTAGCAGGGAGGCAGGATTTTAAATGGGATAAAACCAGCCTCTCAAAGCACTTGGCAATGATGTGGGTGAGTGCGATGGGATGGAAGTCATTGAGGGCAGAGGCAGTGAAGTGCTTTGGTACTGGCACAATGATGGAGGACTTGAAACTAGTGGGGACAACTGTTTGGACCAGGGACAGATTGAAAATGTATGTAAAGACCCAGGCCAGCTGCTCTGCACAGGTTTTAAGTACACGCCCAGGTATTCCATCAGGGCCAGCTGCCTTCCTTGCATTCACCTTGCTAAGAGTGGAGCAAACATCTGAGATGGTGAGTGTGAGAGGCAGTTCTCTGGGTGGAAGCTTTGCTTTGTGGGAGATTTCCTTGTTGTCTCGGTCAAAGTGAGCGTAAAAGTGGTTAAGCTTGTCAGGGAGAGAGACAGAGCTGGAGGGAGGGACAGCGCTTGGTGGTTTGTAGTCTGTGATGGTCTGTATGCCTTGCCACATACGCTGGGGGTCTGAGGAGTTGAAGTGCTCTTCGATCCTCTGTTTGTGGGTGAGCTTGGCTTGGCGGATACCGCTTCTCAGGTTGGCTCTGGCTGAGCTGTAAGCTTCCCGGTCTCCAGACCTAAAGGCTGCATCTCTAGCTTTGAGCAGGAGGCGGACCTCTCTGTTCATCCAGGGCTTCTGATTTGGGAAGGTTTTTATTTTTTTGTATTTGGTCACTCTGTCCACACACCTATTGATGTGCTCCAGGAAAGAGTTGGTGTAAATGTTAATGTTAGTCAGAAAGTTTGTAGTGGCCTGGGTAGCAAACGCACTCCAGTCTGTGTGCTGGAGTTGATGCTGAAGAGTGGAGTCAGCACCTTCTAGCCAGATCTTGACGGTCCTCGTTGTGGGTTTCACACCTTTGATGACTGGGGTGTACTTGGGAAGCAGGAACAAAGAGAGGTGGTCAGACTGACCCAAGTAGGGGAGGGGTGTGACTTTGTAGGCATCAGTCACATTGGTGTCGACATGGTCTAATGTTTTATGTCTCCTAGTAGTGTAGGAGACATTTTGATGAAATTTTGGAAGGACAGATCTTAGAGAGCTGTGATTAAAGTCCCCAGCGACAATAAAGGCTCCATCCGGGTGCAAGGTTTGTAGTTTGCTAATAGCAGCCCAAAGTTCTTTCATAGCCACGTTAGCATTAGCATTCGGTCATACATAAACTGCAACAGCAACAATGCAAGTGAACTCACGTGGTAGGCAAAATGGCCTGCACTTAATAATCAGGAACTCCAGATTAGCAGAGCAGTAGGTATTAACAAAAACAGAGTCTGTACACCATGTTTTGTTTACATAAATACATACTCCAGAGGTTGCTGCTACTCTGTCAGCCCTGAATGTAGTATATCCATCCAGATCCACCATGCTGTTTGGAACAATGTTACAGAGCCAAGTCTCCTGTGAAGAACAGTAAATTACAGTCTCTAAGCCATCCTTGTGTGAGAGACCAGACCTTTAGTTCATTCAGCTTGTTTAACAGAGACCGTACATTGGCGAGGAAGATGCTGGGAGGAGCTGGCCGATGTGGGTTTAGCCTTAGCTTAGCACGCAGTCCTCCACGCTTCCCCCATCTTTGTTTACGATCTAGACGCCAACGCCAAACAGTTCCAGCTGGTGCGAGTGGTCCGCTTGTCCGGGGTGTTCTTTGCAGCTCCAGGGGGAGTTTGCAGAAGTTGAACGGATAATTCAAAACTATGTTGGAGCAACGATTGTTGATATCCAACAGGGACTGTTTGGTGTAGGTGTAGTTCACATAGCTGAATCGAGCGAACATGCAGGAGATAACCAGGTAAATAATCACCATTTTCCGAAACCTGGTAAGACGATGGTTCGCGATGCACACACGTCGCCATCTTGGTCTATGATATATAACACAATATAAGACCAGGTTCGTCAAGGGACAGGCAAGGATCAGTTAGGCTCTAGGCAGAGGATACAGGAAAGAGCCTTCTGTTTCTTATTTCCTAGTCTATAGGTTACATGGAAATTAAAATGAGTAAAAAAGAGAGCCAACCTGGCTTGTTTTGGAGTCCACTTCTTGGCTTCACAGAGATATCCAAGATTTCTGTGTTTTAAAGTGATGACCAAATGGGTGTTTGGCTCCCTCCAGCCAATATCTCCACTTCTCTAAGGCAATGTCATAATTAAACTCCATCAGGGATTGTTTCTTGGAGTAAAAGGCAAATGAATGGAGAGTGGTAGGCTTACCCTGCTGCTGGGATAAAACAGCTCCTACTACTGTAATGGAAACCTCTGCTTCAACAAAGAAAGGGAGCTCATGGTTGGGATGACCCAGAGTAGGAGGTGTGTCAAAGGCTTTTATAAATTGTTAAAAACAATTGGCAGCAGCAGACCATGATATAGACTTGGGATGGTTTCTGAGTAATGATGTGAGGGGTAAACTGATGCTGCTGAAATTTGTAATTAATTGTCTGTATTTGTAAATCCAAGAAATCATTGAAGTTCACAGATAAGGGTTGTGGCCAGTCCATTACTGCATATACCTTCCTTTGGTCCATTTGGATGCCTAGCTCATTAATGACATAAATGGTTTGTACTCTCTCTGTTAACCTATTGTGTTAACCTATTGTGACTTCCAACCATGAAACTAAATGGTTTGTGAAGTACCAGCCTTGATGTCGATAGTCTGCCCGATTACTATAGTAGATATAGTATACAATAGTATACAATAACAAAACAATGAAGGAATTATCTGAATACCTCATACAATTATAAAGGCCTTGAAAGATGGAGGGTTAGCCAGACCATATGGCATCACAAGATACTTGACAAGCAAGACAGTTTCTTGACAGGCATTAAACAGGAGAGGTTAAAGATGGAAATGAGTACATCAGCCAGTTCTGTAGCCCACCCAGGAATCCTTTCTCAGTGCTTTGTGTACCACAGCTGAAGAGACAGTAGGAGGGGGAGAGGGGGGCATAGAAAGTGTTAAGGTCATCCGGCAGGCTGTCTGAGGGGCTGATAGTAGTGTTCGTTGTGGTCTTGTAGTCTGTGATGTGCTGTAGGCCTTGCCACATCCTTCCGGCTTCGGCAGTAGGGTAGAAACTGTCCAGCTTCTCTTTGTACTGTCTTTTAGCCACTGTAATGGCTCTTCTCAGTCTGTACTTTGCAGCTTTGTACTCATTGCACTCTTTGTGTCTCATTGCCTGTTCTAAATGCAAAAGATCGAGCACGCAGCATGTGGCGTACCTGACTGTTTATCCAGGGCTTCTGATTGGGGAACTTCCTAACTTGTATGGTGGGTACGAGGTTCTCAACACAAGTGCTAATGTACCCAGTCACATGCTTAGCAAAGTCCTGTATGCAGACAGAAGAGTCCTCCAGAGTGGCTGGAGATAAAAACAGCATTAGGGTGAGCCGTCTCTAGCGTTGTGGAGCTTGCCGGGCGCGGCTGTGGAGTTGGCTGGTGGAGGGATGTAAACAGCGGCTAAAAACACAGCAGTGAATTTCCTTTGGTAGATGATAGGGAAGGCATTTCAGCAATAAAAACTCCACATCTGGCGAGCAGTTCTTATAAACAGTCTGTATGTCTCCACACCACGAGTTGTTGATAAACACACACACACCTTCCCCTTTAGCCTTACCAGGGCTAAAGGGGCTGCGGTCCGGTCTCCTAAGTGTAAGGAGTGGGACCGTAGCTGAACAGAGGATTCCAGTACTTTCTCTAAAAGCCAGGTCTCGGTAAAAATCAGTGCAGCATTCTCTTACTGCTGTGATGTGATCCTTGCTCTCAGCTCGTCCAGTTTGTTTTCCAGAGACCGCACGTTAGCTAACAAGAGGCTGGGTAGAGGTGGTCTGTTGGCACAAGCCTTTAGCCTAGCATAAAGCCCTCCCCTGTTGCCTTGCTTGCATCGCCGTCTCTGGAGCACTCTCCTCAGGTCAGCTTCCTCGCTTGAGCTCAGTGCTTCGAGGCCTTCCGAAGGGGTGGTGGCGGTGGCGGTGGCTGCGGGAGCAAATAATGTGTTGTAGTTCTGGAGGTATAAAACCGGTAAATTCAAAATGGTTTGCCGAATTGGCGATGTCCAGCCCTGAATGTTCGAGCCCTGAATGTTGCTGACTGTGTCACAGGGAGATGGTGTGTGTTTTCTCTGGCAGTTTTTTTTGTTGGATTTATAGTTACTTTTACATTTTAGTTACCTTCCATTTGGCAGATGCTTATATAATAACTTACAGTGCATTCAAGATATAGGACATACCTGTGAGGTCTGTGATGTGAAGTGGCATATGGTTTGATGTGTCCAATTTTTTTGAAAAACATTTTGTCATCATTGTCTTAAGATGTTATGTAGCAAATTTTGTGCAAATCGGACAAATGCCTTACGAGTCTGAAAAAGTATGTTTTTCAGAAAATTCTAAATTCATGGCAAAAATGACATCATAGAAAAAAATAGTTTCTAGGTCTTACAGCTCAAAAGTTGAGTATAAACATGAATGAAAGTTTGGACAGTTGGTGGCGCTAGAGGGTTTGAAATAGAGACACCAAATCTGGTCTGGTAACATTTTAGACTGTCCTCTATCTGCATGCCAAATTTCACAACTTTTTACCATATGGTTCTACTAACCCTAACCTTACAGTCTACTAATAATTTATTGAGTTAGTTGACATGCTGTTGCAAAGTTACTTATAGTTAGTAGAATGTCTAAAGTGGACTACCAAAATAAATTAGCAACCCAAAAGTTTAACTAACCTAAAACAAGCTTGTAAAAATAGCTCAATGCTGTATTTCAGTGCAGGTAACTATAGCAAACTACTGTATAAATCAGCCATTAATGCCTCAAAGTAATTTAATTTTATACTTTTTTGCATAACGCAGAAAAATTAAAAATGTTTTAAACTTTTTTTTATTTTATTGCTACTCTCAATCCATTTCAATTAATCTTGAAGAATTCATAAACATTAGACAGACAAGCAATACTTTAAATACAAGTGATTTGTATATTTGTTCAATAAATGTTTAAAAACTGATACAACTATTTTTGTTATGCAAAGAGGAAAAAAAGTTCAAAAAGTTTTTTCAAAAGTGTTTTCTTTTTTGTCCTTCTGTCTTTTACTAGCAGTAGTCTGTACACGCCGCTAAAGCTTCCACAGAAATAACTCTTTGTATCGTATTTCCTCTATGGCTTAATGATGTCTAGTACAGGAACAAATAATTTTTGTGAGTCACTTTTTTCTTTTACTGAATTAATTAACCTGGGTTACAGTCTCAGTCTGTGAATTATTCAAAGGATTTGTTCACAAAATGAAATCACAATCATAAGGTATCTGGTAAATAACAACAAAATAACAATTAGTTAAATAACAGAGTGGTTCTCAGTTTTAAAACTCACTCACTTATAAAAGCAAATTACTGCATTACTGCATGAAGGTGCACCCCTGAACCCAATCCTTACTGGGATGAAATCAGGAAACCATTCAGAGGCATTGTGGGTAATTACAGATTACTTACCTTTGACTTGTTTGTATAATGTCTAGAGTTCAGGAGTGGGTCAGTGCACATGAAAAACAAATGATACCAGCCTGTGGGTTTCAAAAGCCTGAATCCAGAAAGCCTGAGGAGGACATGTATTTGAGACAACAGCGCAGACAGGATGACACTCAGTAAGATTATTTCCCTGACCTGACCTTTCAGTCACTGATCCATTACTGTTTGGTGTAACTTCATATAGTTGTGTATGTAATCTTATGTGTATGTACACTTTATGTAAAAAAGTATGTAAGCTTTATGTCTTAAAGCTGCAATTTTACTTTTTCTGGATAAATATGAATAAAAACAGCTATTGAGTAAGCACATAACAGATCTGTGTGTTTAAAGCAGTCTTCTTACCTTAACCCCTATTCACAAGAGTGAGTTTATAATAATGATTTATAATTACAGCTGCCAAGTCTGTTCCCTTTCAGGAACTGCGTCGGAAAACGCTATGGGAACGCCATCAGCTTATATGCGCTCTGAAACACCTGTCGCACAATCAATTACGGGGCGCTTACGTCACAGGCGGGGTGACGTCACGACCAGGAAGCTATAAAAGCATGTGCTTTAGTGCACCCCCCCAGCTTTGTTCATTCAGCGAAGTTCACAAATAGATTTGGTGGAGGGAGTTGAGACGGGCTTGTCCCTATCTCGCTCCTCACCTGCCAGATCTTCTGCTCTCTCTCTGGGTTCGGAAGCCCGCACCGCGGTTTCTTCCCCCCAGGGGGAGGGCTCTGCCCTCTGCCTCTCATCCACTGAAGAAATGGATGTAGGGAGCATTGAGGAGACCCCTCTTGCCCCCGTTTTGAGGAGCTCTTGGAGGTTATTACTCGTGCTGTGGCCAAGCTAGACATCAGTTGGCCCGCCGAGCAGCAGACTGCCCCAAAAAAGAGCTTATTGGATAAGCGTTTTCTCCGTGGGCAGTCTGCGCCTCAAAGAAGGAGCCTTCCCTTTTTCTCAGACCTGCACACTGAGGTGTCCAGGTCCTGGGATAAGCCATACTCCTCACGTATATTTAGTCCAGCCACCTCAATGTACGCTAATGTGGCTGGACTGAACGAGTATGGCTACAAGTCGATGCCTCGGGTGGAACAGGCGCTTGCCAACTACCTGTCCCCCGACGAGGCATCGTCTTTAAAGGCTCCGTCCCTGCCCTCTAAGCCTCTTTGAACCACATCTGAGCTTTTGGGCAGGGCATACATGGCGGCAGGTCAGGCTTGTGCCTCTCTACACACTATGGGTGTGCTCCAAGCGTACCAGGCTGACCTGCTCAAAGATCTGGACGAGAGCGCAGCCCTCACATCTGAGGATGTGGAGGAGCTGAGGAGGGCCGCTGACCTCTCCCTGCGTGCCACCAAGGAGACCGCCGTTCCATTGGGCGGTCTATGGCAGCCATGGTGGCCACAGAGAGGCATCTTTGGTTGACCCTGTCTGATATCAAGGGGAAGGACAGGGTCTTCCTTCTGGACGCCCGATTGGTGCCTTCTGGCCTGTTTGGCGACGCTGTAGACACTGTCATCAACAGGTTCCAGGAGGCCCGTAAACAAACGGAGGCGTTTCAGCGGTTCCTCCCTCGCCGCTCTCTGTCCTCCGGGGCTGTTAGGCGGGAACAGCCCCAGCCATGTACTAGCTCCTCACACTGGGAGGCCCAGAGGCAGAGCGTCGCGTCCCTGAGGTTTGCTTTCAGAACGACATCGAGATGTCGTTCTGCATCATTTAAAACTTTTGGGGTTCAGATTAAACACAGGGAAAAGTGTGCTTTCTCCAGCACAGAGGACCATTTATCTTGGTGTAATATGGGATTCGATAATGATGCAGGCACAACTGTCCCCTGCTCAAGTAGATTTGATCCTAAACTCAGTCAGGAGAGTCAAAGAAGGCCAGTCACTCACTGTAAAAATGTTCCAGTGACTGCTGGGTCTTATGGCAGCCGCTTCCAATGTGATTCCATTCGGTCTGCTGCACATGAGACCCCTACAGTGGTGGCTCAAATCCAAGGGGTTTTCCCCGAGGGGAAACCTCTTCCGCCAGATCAAGGTCTCGAGGTGCTGCCTAAGAGCCTTGGATATGTGGAAGAAACCTTGGTTCCTTACTCAGGGCCCGGTTTTGGGG
>JAZGTK010003424.1:0-27441 GCA_036877625.1 Ambastaia sidthimunki
TCATGAAACAATTTGGATGAATTGCAAGCGTGAAAAAAATATTGAGTTGTGTTGCCAAAATCTTTTATTATTGTTTCTTTAAATGATTAAGAAGAGGTGATGAAGGTTATTACTGTCCCCTCCCCTTAATTAATATTCATGAGCAATACTGATAAGGTTTATTATGTGTCCGCCCACATTTCAGATCGTTTGTAGGAATCTGCTATTAATATCTGAAGAGTTTTTGTTTACCAAAGATATAATAGCACACAAGATATTTTGTTGTCATGTGACCAGGAACATATCACAAACAAAAACCCCTGTTAATAGTTAAAAGCTTGGTATAGTAAAAACTAAATAGTATTTTACTTTAAAACAAGCAAATAGACAAGATTACAGTGATAAGTAAAACACATTGTGTTTTACAGGGTGTTATGATGGAGTCACGAGTTGCCTGGTAACTAACAGGTGCGCTGCAGTGGTGTGATGTGTTAAACCAACCAGAACCAACCGGAAACCTCTATAAATGGCACGGGTCAACTGGACCACAGGGGCTAAAGCCATAAATCCTATAAATGCAAAACAGTCTTTAAGAAAGACAATTATTCATTTGTATATATGCAACTCTGCTTAGAAAAGAAACTGCAAAATGATGCTTGTGAAATCTAAGGTAAAAGTTAAAGGTATAAAACAAATGTTTAGAGAGACACATGCTCTTATAAGTAGAAGGAGAAACACAAGTAGGGGTGACATTTTTCCAACTATTTGAGGTATTGACATAGCTGCTCTCTCGTTCCACCCTGTTGGTCCTTCACACACGCCCAGATGCATTGAGTCCTGCAGCGTTATGTTGCTATAACCGTTCACCACTGAGAGCATTTATCATCCGACAGGACTGATGAGTTTCACCTCACCTTTGGTGAACTTTGGTGTTGGTAGATGTTTATTCTGCTCTTCTTTCTTCTTAAGGGATTTTCACACTTGTTAACCCAAAGTCATTCTTAACCTCTGTAAATTCAATGGGGTTATTTTCTTTTTTCCTGTTTTACTTTGTACATGCTCTGACTTTTGGAAGTGTTTCACTAACCACAGATGGTTTTTGCTGTTTTGTTTGGAGGCATGAATGTTTAATGAGGTAGTCACTTAGGCCATTTTTGATTGGCTAACAAACCTGCTCTAAATAATCTGGCACCATATCAATTCACACTGTATAACTTTGGCACTGAAATTCAGGATAACACCACAAAAGCAGCACTAACCCTTTCCAGGCTTCATAATCCAGTGACAAAAGCATTGATAATCCCTTTGGAAACTTACAAGTGTTAAACGTTGCTTAACCCAGGGTTAAAACTAGCGTTTACCAGTGGTTTTAAAAGACGTAAACCCAGCATTTAGTTCAGTGTAAAAAGTCCCTTGGTTAAAAATGTGGTTAAATTTGGTTAAAACAGGTCCAGCTACACCCAGCACTCAAGGTTAAATTGCTAGTGGTAAAAGTTTTGTTTCACATGAAAGTGAATTGTTCTTAACATTAAAAGTGACGTAGTTTATTTCTGCGTGGAACACGGTCATCAGAATGAAAGAGATGGACCACAGCTGCTGTTATTTTTTTAATTTAGCTGGTTCTCAAGCAGAAAAGTTTTCCATGCTAAGCAAATGTCTCTGTTAATTTAGAGATTCAGGCAAAAAATCTGGTGTGACATTTCACTGCGAGATGAAAACGAAATGCACAGCTGTTGTTCTGAGTCTCAGCATTCCAGCTGAGCAGCCAGAGAGATTCCATTTCTTTCTCTCTTTCTTTCTTTCCTCTCTTCCTTCAGTCTTTTTTTCTTCCATCCTTTTTCTGATATTTGTTGCCAATCTGTCCCCAAACTGCTAAATGCCACATTTACTCTTAAAATTACACTGACAAGAACAGTCTCAGCTATGTGGCAGAAGGTTTTTTAGCTGTATCAACTCGATGCAGTTTCTTAAACGTGTTAAAATTTAATTGTTTCACATCTTATGTTCTCTGTGAGAAATATACATTTTACGAAGAACTGTTGACAGCATCACATTAACCCTCATCACATAAACGCTCATGTGGAAGGAAAAAACACGATTCATCACACTCAGACATTAACAACTGGTTCATGAAACAAAAGATAATCAACTTTCAGTATCTTGACAACACAAGACAACATGTCACAAAGGGTGACTACAAAATCAACAACAATAGTGTACATAACACTAGCAAGTGGTCAACCGATGCAACCGTACTGTTTATTTATACCCCAGTGCATGCTGGGAAACACTTATTTGAACTCAAAAATATGTATTCTTTCAACTTTCATTATATTCTGAGTTACTTTACAAAAGTAAATACTCCTCCTTAACAGTGTACACACAAATTTACAAATGACACACAAATTTATGGAACACAATAAAGATAAGAATTTTCTAGAGTCTCAAAGTTTTGAAGAAGTTGTTTTGAGAACCATTCGTTCATTTTGATAATGATGTTGGCTCCACTTACTGACACAATATCTAACGTTGGATGAGCTCCATTCTCTCCCACTCAAAGTGTCTCACCTGTATTTACAGACAGATACATCACTTTTAATCAGGGATTAAGCATTTCCTGGTGAGGGTAGTGTTTACTGTAGTGTGGTGAGATACAACCCTTGCTTGTCCTCACGGGCAGATAGTGTGAGCGTGAGTAATGAAGCGACAGAAAGTGAGAGAGCAATAGAATGAGAGAGTCCCAGTTGTCCCTTCTTATCAGATGAGGCATCCACTTCAATTTGCAATTTTAATGAAAATCAGACACCTGGACTGCAAATGATCATCACTCTGTAGACTGCAGAAAAAAAACATAGAAAAGGAGCAAAAGGGTTGGGCAAAAGAGATCCCACACTCCCTATTGGAGGGGATAGAGCATATGGACGTATCTGGTTACTGCAGACCTACTGAACTGGGTTTTCAAATGATTGAGGTGGGAATAGAAAGAGCTCCTTTCATTCAAGGTGCAGGGACAGGAATCTTCTCACATGGTGAAAGAGTGAAGCAAGCAGACACACACAGAGACCCCTCCTCATCATGGGGGACATATAGGGTTTGGACAGAGAGGGGCCCTCCTTCCACACTGTCCGGGCTGACACTGGCTGTTGGGGTGAGGTGAGGGACCTCATGAGGTTGCCAGATTGTGGCTTTCACTGGGTGTGTTTGGAAGGCCAGGTGAACCAACTCAAACTGGTTCTCTGTTATTCATGTAAGAAAGAGACAAGGATGGAGAAGAAAGGGAAGAAAGAGAGTGGAGAGAACGGAGAACAGGTCAGCAAGATCTTAATCAGTCCATTACTTGAACTCGCACACACAAAGGCAGCTACTCTTTAACAGCTTGGCCTAGATGTAGGGCCAGCTCCCTCACAGGGCATATGCGTACCAAGACAAAAGGGCTTTGGTGCAGGTGTTAGGAGATGCTAACGCCTGTAAAAAAAGCCCAGTGCAAAATCGTTCCATATACACAACCTCACATTCAGATAATGGAGCCACTGGCCCCCAAATCCTGTGGCCGCATTTTCAACCGGTCAGCCAGAACAAAGGTGATATTTGTCTCCGGTTCTCACACCCCATTCTGCCTCAGGTTGCACTTTCTCCTGCATGTGACACATAGAGCATTGGGTTCACTAGAAAAATCACACTGAGGAGACGTTATAAAATAAAAGTGAATTTTGTATAATGCAACTAACAAAACAAACATTTTACATCTTAATTARGCCATTGATGGAAATGCACATGACCTCTATGAAGGCTTTAGGAAGTATATAAAGAGTGCAAATCAGTTTAGATGCGGGTTTGATGTGCTAGAAGTTCTAAAGCAGAGAACCTTAGTATTTGTAATTCAGARATCCTCAGTATTTCTAAATCAAAGAACCTTAGTAGAACAAAGAAAACTAAAAAGAGGTTATGGAAGGACTTCTAATTCTTTGGCTCCACCAGTCCACATCTGGGCAGATAGTTAACAAGAAGATAAATAGAAGAATATACTTTTAGTGAATAGTTAAAGGATATTGTGAGGGACAGAAGATAGCTGTAAATCATCACAACAGTTACATTTCAAGAACGGTCATTCCAATGCTAAAATACCACAACTGTGTTGAACATCTATTTATAAAGGAACCATCTGGGCAAACACCAGCAGATATTCCTTCTGTCTTTCTGTTTCACAACATGTCACATCAAGTTTATCATTAGCGTCACTGAGGATGGAGAAAAATGTGTGCTCTGCATGCAGCTATTAAAAACATGCACCTGTTGCCCCCATTTCTTGCTCTTTGTCGCCCTTGAGGGGGTGGCTGGGGCACGTGGCTCCCCTCTAGAGCGGTTTGCTCAAGGGCTCTGCGCACGCCACTTTGGCAGGTGCTATGATGGATGTGAACACAACTGGCAAACGAGTCAAAGCAAACACACACTTGTAAAGAGTGATTAGAGAGTCTTTATTTTACCCTAAACACTGGAGAACCGTCTAGGCCCACTCTTAGATCTTTCTAACACAACAATTTAGATCAAGATATGTAAGAAGAGATCAAGTGATCATGTGACCTGATAATTCTGTAGGACGAGAAAACAGATCTAGGATCTGGGGGAAAAAAATCTCCAAACTCAATTCAAATAAAATATTGTAAGGTTTATTTTTAAACAAATTTAACTGTCATCAGGCAAAGAAAACTTTAAAATATATAAAATATATAAAAATGTTTTTTTCTTGTTTTAACCTGATTTATTCATTTTTACATTTATTAAACAAGACTTAATATTTTATCATCTTATGTAACTGAGTTCCACTTTTTAAATTCCACTTTACGTCTGCATTAAGCAATACTTTATATACTTTAAATTTAAAGTGACTGTACAATATTTAATTAACTGTAAGGTCTATTAAGAATGTTACATGTAAAACTCTCAAGGCTGAAATGCGCTGAAAACTGAACAGCACACAAACTGGCTTACCAAGTTCCTGAAAACAGCTGTTACCACTGTGCCTATGAGCAAGAAACTTAACTGTAGTTTCATCCAGAGGGATCGCTCCTAAAATTAGTGCACTATAACTCACTTTATAAAAAACCTTGTGCTAATTTAACAGTTCAAGTCAAAAGCTAAAACACTATGTTATTGATGCTGCCTGAAAGGCTCAGTTTAACTAAACATGCACTTACGTAGTTAAATAGTTAATGGTTCAAGACTGGATACAATTTCCCTGGTGAGTAAAGGAGGACACCACTGTAACTTAATATACTTTGTCATAAAATCTGGACCATGTACTGGATCTGTATGGAGTCCCTGTACACCCCTAACTGTGATGAAACCAAGGAACCATCAGACCAACACTTAGTGTAGAAACCAAAGCTTGGACCAAACTCTTCAACCACTCTTACAGTATAATTGCTGATGATGGTTCTCCCAGGCCTGCGTAGTTACACCCTAGGGGGCATCAGGTGGGTGTTAAGTGGGGTACTAACCCAGAAGTTGTTTGTGAGTGCACAGCAGGAAAGCAGAGCAGAGGGAGTTCGCTCAGCTAGGGCCTCCAAACATCTGGAAAAGGCCTATGGGTTGCCATCGCAACTGCACGCAGAGGGAGACTTTGGTGAGGTGGGGGTTGATTTAATGGCTTCTATCTGTGGCTTGGATTATGTGGGTTTGTGAGTATAAGCTGAGCTCGAAGGGGGTCAGTAAAGGTTTACTTGGAACAAGGGTTCAGATCCCAAGGTCAGAATGACCTGGTAAGAGACTGCATACATGCATAGTGTGTGTGCATGTGTGTGTGTGTTGTTCCAGTCTTGCTATGCTGATGGAAGCAGAAATGAGAATCACGGGTGTCTGCGGAACTTCCTGTTCCCCTGATCTGCCCCCCGCGCAGTCTGAGACCCTTACAAATGCAGGCCTCTGCTCTCATACACTTTAGTCTTTCTCGCTAACCTCTATTGCCACTTTATACTCTATTCCCAGGGTAACTATGACCATCAGAGTGTTGATTGCATGATAACAACCCAGAGAATAGCTCAACCCAATGCAGTTTGACCCATTCATACAGACTGCGGTCCAGCTGCAAACTGGATGCAGTATCACATCCACCAATCACAGCCAATCACAGTCATCTCTGAGGTATACATTAATCAATGTGTTTCCTGGGAATCTAACCCATTACCTTAGTGTCACTAGCAGAAAGCTCTACTGAGCTACAGGAACAATACAGCCTGCAGTCACTTTTGGGTGAACTATCCCTAATTAATTCAGTCTGCTCTAAAACTTAATATAGAAAAATGAGTGATCGATATTGATATATTTACGTCATATTATATATTGCGTTTCTTCATTGTATTCTTGTGTTTTATTTTTATGCTGAGGCTTCACTCATCTCCTTGAAGAAAACACTACCGGTTCAGTGCCAGGAACTGCAGCGTTAATGAGAACACAATCCTGCTACATCATCACAGCGACGCTGAGATACTTAACACATGATTGCTCCAATGGGACAGCCCTTGAAGTTAAATGAAAAGCATGTGCTAAATGGCACGGAACAGCATCAACGCTGTTTGTGTTTTGGAGATCGCATGAGCTATTCGTGGTTTGAGAACGACTTTGATTACAATGATCATCTTTCAGACCCCTTGCAGAGAAAACGACTCTTTAAACTGCTTTCTCTAAAACACTGATCCTAAATCCGCTTATCATGTTTAAATCCTTAAACAGAGACAGTCAAATAGAACTCAAAAGAGATCTCAAAACCATGTTTAGTAAGATTTAGTAAGACTGTAGAGTCCTTGTGTATTGCCACCATCTGTAATGCTTAGCACAGATTCTTTTAACACAAACAACTTGTGTTCAGATTGTGTCAGAGCGATTGGGGGTCCCTCAAGTTCAAACACTTTACAAAACTGCATGTGGCAAACCAAAGTGTGTTTAGAACTTTCTGATTGATGATCAATGACAAACCATTGATTAAAGATCGAAACAAATGCATGATGGCAGCGCAGTAATTCAACTTTTTTTTTCTATTTTAGCAAAACAAAACAACCTCTCGAATCAAATTTTTGGTTATCATTTTTGATATGCTTATCCAAAAATATTAGCCAAAATTAGTAGAAGGCTATATTTACATAAATTCATTTAACACAAAACACACTTGTCTTTACTAAGAGAACCTACTTAATAAAACATCCCTCTCTGTTTTGTTTTAACTCCATTCAGATCTCTATTAGCATGTGCAGATTGATAAACATAGTCTATGTGGCATCCATAACGCCAAAGGCTTCAGTTCAAAAGAGCAATTTGTCACCACCTTGTGAAAAGTGATCCCCCGGGGGGCTTGAGCTAATAGGGAAGGGGCAGTTTAATCGTGAAATGAGTGTTTCATCCCCAGCTCACAGGAATTTGAAACCTCCGAGGTGCAACAGAGGCCCTGTGAGCAAGGTGGATCTTGGCAGGAGGCGGGAGGCTATTTTTTTAACCTCTCATCAGACTGGAGGGGAGAGGGGAGGTATAAGCCACGGACAGGCTGGTTTTAACAGGCCCTTAATTGCTTGTGATATCAGCTGGAAGAGAGAGCAGTGACAAATAAGAAGAAAGTTAGGCAGTAAAAAATAATTAATGCAGGCCAAGAGAATTTCAGTCTGCAAAAGTCAACCAAAAGTGACCTGGTGTTAACTTATAAAAACCTCAACCAAAAATATATCATAGCTTTATAGAAAACAATGGAAGATAAGGAGATGTTTCCTCAGATTCTATACAGATTCTTTCATTGTGTTAGTCACCTTATAATTTATAAACTGAGGCTATACAGTCATATAAAATGTCTCAGGATTTTCCTGACTGGTTCCTGTTACTCTATAAATACATCAGGCATATTTACTATTAAGCCCAGCTATTTACTATTATCCAGCTCTCAAGGAAAAACACAATGTTAATATTACACAGATGTTCAAAGTTTATAAAAACAAAATGCAAAGCATTTGCATTCTGCACTCACAAGTTTCTAATTTGCAGAAATATTTTTGGTAATATTGTGGGACTTTCATTTGCTACAAAGATTCTGAAAGATTACCATGTTGATATATCATTTCCTTTTTTAATGATACATGTGAAAAAACATTGACTACCATTAACTATTATGACTACTGAAAAAGTTCCCAATTTCCTTTTCTTCAGTTCTTTTCAGTAATTGTTTTTTTGTTTGTCAGGTAAAAGCTGCTTATAGGAAAAAAGCTCTAGATTTAGTACAGAATTTACAGGAAAATATTTCAGTATGCTGTGAAGACTAAATGTGGGTCTCATAACTATGAGACATTGGGGAAGAGAGTGTTGCCAAAAACATACAAACAATTTGATTCATTCTTCTTGTTTGGACAGTGTCTGTTATCCCTGACAAACACTACACAACTTTGGTTGTGGTTGTGTTCGTTGCCAGCTATCCTTAAAGTTTCCGTTCCCTGCAAAAGATTTTCTGACAGAGAGACCTGTGTCCCACTACACTGTCTTTCTACTTAAGAGCAGCAGAAAAATGCAGAGGCTAAAACAAATGACCTCCCCAGATGATAGCAGGAAAGATAGCTTAGCAAGCATAAAAACTAATCATCTCAAGCTGACTTTCCTCTGGGGGACGTATTTATGATCCCCTGCCAGTTGTCACACTTTAAACACTTAAACACAAGAGGGCTGTGAGTTGTCTGACTGATCTTGGAACAGAGAGTTAGACACTTAAATGCTAGCAAAGCTGTTTTTCTGGTTCAAAATGCTAAAGACCAAAATATCATCACTGAAACCTCAACATATTTATCTTGCACACTTTTTTAGTTAAACTATTGACATGTTCAAATATTCTTTGCAGAGACAAACTGATATAGACAAAGCTTTGTGCAATCAAGGTGCTACCATGAAATTAAAATAAAATATTGTTATTTTGGTGGAATATTGCAGTGTTTATTTTAAATGATTTATCTGTGCATGTCGGTTACAACTTCTGGTTCATGCAAACTTTAAATTTTGCATAGACAATAATTTTGTCATATTTCTGCCATAACAGGCAAAATAAAATGTCAAGTTAATTTATAAAAATACATATTGCTTGTCATAATTATTAATTTACTGTGTTGTATTTTAGTAAGGTAAGGTAAAAAGTATGTATATATACATTTAAAATAAAAAACCCAGATAACTAATAAAGCATATATGTTGTATTACCATATTGCCTTATAGATTAATCAAGCTTATAACTTGAGTTGACTGTCACTGCATCTCATGGACATGATGGGTATAAAAAGAAGCAGCAAGCACAAATTTCTGAGACCTGTGACTGTCACCAAAAACTTTGTACGATCTGTTCTAATAAAAAAATGCCAATCAGGTGGAAGAGGAGAAGAGTGCAATCGTTCATCAAAGTGAAAGAGAGAAAGATACGTGGAGGCGAGAGTGGCTGGAAGGGGGGCGAGCGATCAGATGATGTTTGGCTTTGGGCATTAGGAAGTATCGTATGTGACACCTCCACGTGAGAAGGTTACAGCAGACCACTGTAGAGGGCTATCCACAATACTCACACAGGAATAGCTGACTGCTGGACTTCAGCATAGCTCTCTCTCTCTCTCTCTCTCTCTCTCTCTCACACACACATACACACACACGCACAGACATTAAATCTATCAATACAGAGCTCCTTAAGAGCTCAATGTTTTGATCCAAGGATCCACCCAAACAAAGCTTCCCAAGCATCAATCAGTTCAATACGTGGGTCTGGTGCTCGGAAGATTTAGGAGGGCTGTAAAACTCAACAGTTTTGAAACATTTGAGACAATTAATATCACATTTATACTGTTCCACATGCAGAAGGCAGACAGCAAAAGATGCTTGTGTACAGTTTCCTTTGAGCATGGCCCTGGCATTCATCAAATGATGGGCCTATATCTACAGTTGATACTGTAGATATTGTAAATACACTTACTTATATAGTAAATGCATACTGTAAATACACTTTCTGCATTTTAGGAACACAAATCAGGTACCTATATGGCAGTGGGGAAGTGATATTGTACAGTCCCCGTAAAGTTTGACAGACTGGGAATTATGGCTTGCAAATTGCGTTAATTTGCAAATCGCTAAGTTTGTGGGCATGTTTGCACAGTTAACTGATTTGCATAATTCCGTTAGTAAATCCAGCACTTAAACAAGTACACATTGCTGTCATCTGGTGCCATTTTAAACAAATTAAAATAAAGATATGGGTATCTAAACACATATTTGTAGTACATACACACCTGTTTCAGATGCTTTAGCGTTTGTCACACTGTCAAAACTTTGTGTGCTTCCGTATATAGGGGTTTAGATTGTTATGAAATACACCACACGCGCAGACACACACACACACACAAACACACACACACACACACTGTTCCACATGGACTGGACAGAATGATTGACAATTTAATTTTGAATAATTCATACGAGCATGTGAAGGTCAGACAATGATCTGGCTTGGACTTAGAGCAGAGGTGACACAATCATCAAATATTTATTTACCCCGTGTACTCCCATACACTCTCAAAATACACACACACACAAACAAACACACCTCCCCAGCATACCCCTCAAACACTTTCTGACCGAGGGTCGAACTAAACAATACATTTTTTACACCTTTGACCTTAAACCCACACACAATGACCTAAAAACTATACTGTGGCTCAAAGTTGCTTAATGCACTAAAACTAAGACTAAAACTTTGCTTGCCTGTAAGAATTAGGACAGGAGAGAAGCTGTTTCTAGACCAGCAGGAAATGCATCAAAACTTTTTCTGCACATACTAATGCCTGATATAAACAAATGAGCTTGTGTCATCTCGCTGCATTATGTTTAATCTGGCAACCAGTTGCGTGTTACTCATGCACACAGGTGCAGAGGGGGTGTGTTCAGCGTGGGTGGTTAACGTGTCAGATTAGTTAACTGTAGATAATCACACTTTTTAATTTTAGCTATAATTAAGTACATTTTGCAGATGTATTGGTAATTAAGTAACTTACTGTTTATATTGTTTATATTTGACACAACCCATATGTATATACGTATATACTTTAATTTTAAGCATATCTGTTACAAAAAATTACCATAGTAAAAATAAACATAGTAAAAATTACCATAGTTTTTGCCAAAATGCCATAGTTATGACAGATATAGTTACTGTAAAACTGTGGTACAGTGGCAGTAGCCATCCCCGTCATAAAAACAAGAAATTAAAGAAAATGACAAATTTGAAAGACATCCCATAATAATTATCTATGATTTTACTGTTACAATATCTGTAGTATGTAATATGCATGTGTTTTCCCAGGAAACATGGTTACCATGGTAATTCTTTACCATGATATAGAATCAGCCTTTTTCTTTCAGCTGGTATTAATTCATTGTATTTTTCAAATAATTATATACTTTGACTTATTCCAACAAAGGCTCACAAATACATTTACAATGACTAATAATAATAGGTTTGTTTTTTTATAAATCATTAGACAGCCCATAATAGAGCACAGCAGAACATTCTCTTCATCAGTAGCATTTATCTAAGAAAAAATGCTCAGCTGTGTTTGGAGATTCAGAGAAGTTTTGATTCCACTGATTTGTTTACAGTGTGTGTGTGTGTGTGTGTGTGTCAGAGAATTCAAGTGTGTATTTTAGTGTGTGTGCCAAGGGGAACAGGGAGAGAGCAATGTGTACTGTATGTGTTTGATGTGCCCGGTGTGTTTATTTGCTTAACACTGAGATTTGGAGCTTACAAATGTAGTTTTTTAAACATAAACAAGCCCTTCACGGTAAGGAACTGAGCACTGAGGGTATTTATGGTTATGGCTGAACACATGGACTATGTGTGAGCATGAGTCTGTCTGATGAGCAGCACATGTCTGATTGCGGCCTGCACCTCGAGTCTGGATGTGTTTACCTTTCTACAGATCGTTGGTAGAGGTAAGGAAGTGGGGTCTGGGTCACCGAGAAAGAGAGAGAGAGATCAATCTGAGCCATATGTGCTCCAACACTGGAACCCAGCAACATTTCATGATATCATTTATATATTCAAAATCCAGAATGAATAATAACAGAGGCCAGGCTAACGTTGCTCTATGCTGTAAGCTGACCTTGAACAAATAGTTTGACCTTGAACAAATGCTAAAATCAAAACAGAAGACGCTAATATAAATCAGTGTGAGTATAATGGCTAAAAACGTCCCCAGAATTTAAATGCGAAGAGAAATGTGATTAATAAATGACATAAATAATGTCCTAAAAAAAGAAAAGGTTAAAATGTTCTAAAATTCCAAAAGATTGGGAATGGGAACATTCCCATTTAGCTAAACAAATGTGTGAGTGTGTGTGTGTTCATGTCGCTGCAAGTGCGTGCATGTCCTTGTTTTGTGTAGACTGTCGCACAGGTGCGTGTAAGTGTGCGTGTGATGGGTACGTGCCTTGAACGGTCTGAAACGTTACTGAACTCGAGCCTGAAACAGCCACACATCTCCAGGGGGCAACTGACAGCTGAGGTCAAAGGTCAACTGCAGCCTCAATGACAGGCGATTAGTTTTTGTTGTTTAACAGGTGTGGGTGGAAAGGACTGATTCTTCTGAAAACACATCAAGATAAAACAACAAAAGGGCTGAAAAACAAAGCAAAAGAATTCCAGCAATACAACACGCTCACTCAACACACGCATGTCACAACAACTATTGATGCTTTGCTTCTTGTTTTTGTCCATTCAGTGAGGTGGAATGTGGAAAAATAACTTATGTCATCATTTCTTGTTTATTTTGTTTGTTTTTTGGTATTTCTGTGAGGAACAGCACACCTGCTGCGAAAGATTAGCCTGTAAAACTCTTCATTCTTTCCAAAACATCAATAGAAAAGTGTAATGCTTTTTTTAAAATGACAAATAAATTAAGTTATTTTTCTGTTTATACGGTCAGTTTTCCTACAAGCATTTTTAACATACCTTTGTTAAGTTTAAAACACACACAGGATAAAACAACTATCCAGTGTTATCATAGGAAGAGTAATCTTACCTTAAATAGTGTGTGTGTGTGTGTGATTCAGATGAAACGTTTTAAATGAGGACACATGGATGTAAGTTTTTCCATCTTTCACTGCAGATGTCTGCTCTGTTCTTGCCTCAGTGAGCATTAGAGATAATTGCCTTTAAATGCTGCAGTTTGAAAATAAATGAGCAATAATGTATAATAATGGCCAACTTCCCATCTTTGTGAATGTTTGTGTGTGTTCATCTGCACAGCTGGTACAAGCAGAAAGTAAAAGTGCTGTTTCACATTTTAGTGCCTATATACTGGAATTTATAGTGTTTGTTAGAAGTGTATAGTACAGTTTATATATGTGTGTGTGTGTGTGTGTGTGTGTGTAATTCAGATGAAACGTTTTAAATGAGGACACATGGATGTAAGTTTTAAATATATATATGTATGTATGTATGTATGTATAATAACAAATATATATATTATATAACAATATAAAAATAATAATATTATTTATCAATTCAATTTTGGTGCATTATGATTAAATCTGTATAAAGCAATTATATATATATATGTGTGTGTGTGTGTGTGTGTGTGTATATATATACATCTTTATATATATATATATCATATTATATATTATAAATAATATTATAATAATGTGTGTGCGTGTGTGTGTAGGACAAAAAGAGAGAAAGGCAGAGGAAAGATAGAAAGACATGGGGGGATGTGGAAAAGCAAATCTGGATTTGCCATCACTGTTCACACTGGAGAACTGATATAAAAACCACTTACAGATAAAATTGATTGCACAGATCAGGAACTTGCAACATTGCAAAACTCCCTGGACACGTCTCTGTCCCACTGCTTTAGTGAATTTAAAATAGACTTCGACAATAAGCATGCCGGCACAAGTCAGCAGTTTTAAATTCAGGTTTATGTCCATCCATGTCCCTTCTCCAAGGACAAAAGTGCAGAGATCACAAGAATCTCTAGCCAACCGAGACAGTCGACATTCCACATGCTAGTTTAATCTGTCTCCATATTTATGGAAAATACATTCATCTTTGTACTTAAATAATAAAAAAATGAAGTTAGTTTAATAAAAGCCAATTTCCTGTGACTGGCCATAAACAGTTACAGATTTATATTGTGATTTACAATGAAAAGATCAGCCGTCCTCTGTTATAAAATAGCTCAAACTTCATTCTGGGGGAATGATTATTTCCTAATAAATGCGTTATTTTTACATTTTACATTAAAAATACAGAAGGACAAGTTCACTAAATTAGATAATATAATAGATTAGATATTTATATGAATATGCACATTGTTTTTAAGACAATTGATCGTTGCTGCTTAATAACGTTTGAAATTTGAATGGAATGAACTATTTTAAAAGTACAAACGCAGCAGGAAAATCTGCCATCTCACCTTCCTGTATCACACGGACCGTTCCAACAGCTGACAAAAGATCCACTAATCTTCTCCATTGGAGAGGCATTTCCTGGAAATATACAGAGAGAGAGAGACAGAAAGAGAGAGAGAGAGAACATCTGCCTGCAAAACTGTTAATATGCAGAACATATGTGTTCAAAACTGAAGACTAACATGCTGGCACTTAAAACCCTGTTTATGTTGGACTGGGCCACTGATTAATAATAGGTCATTTTCTGAAAGTGTTGTGGACAAAAAGTCTGGGCAGTGAGGTACATTTTTCTGTGCCAAGTCTTCTCAATATAGTGAATGTGTTTCAATGTCAAATTGTACAATGACTGCACATTACTTGAGTTGTTTTGGGAAGCATCTCATTATCTGGGAATATTTTGAGTAACGGATGCAGAAGGCAGCAGATGTCTGAGTGACTCATCCTGACGTGGTCTGATGAGGAAGAGGAATCGTGATGATGATGGTTATTCCAGGAAGTTGGGTGATAGGGTTCATTTGTCATCAGATTTACAAATCAAAAGGTGAAATGTGCTTATTGATATGTGTTTTAATACCATCATATACATTCATATACAGTATTAACCTATGGAACAAATCGTCAGACACTGTAAGATCTACAGCAATGAGAAACATATTGCTTCTATTGTTTTAATTCCAGCTTAAGCTGGTAGCTGTGTTTTGGAGCACGGTAACTGGTTAGTAGTTAGGAGACCATCTTGTAACCAGCAACAAACCAGCTACCAGCTCATCATACCTGCTTAAGGTGGCCAAGCTTGTTTTTGATTCATGGTAGCTGGTCAACCAAGTTAAACTAGTTAAAGAACAGCTAGAAACCTGCTACACTGTTCCAAAACATTACTATCAGCTTAAGGCTCTGTTAAGAAAAGATGATTTTAACAAGGATGATAGCAATGCTGATGAAAACAACAAACAGTATTGCTAAATGATATTGCAATGCAAAAATAATATTAACAAATTCAAGGTCTTGACTTGAGCAGCTGTTGAGGGTTAGACATGCAGAACTGTGGTGCATCAGTCCTGTTATGGTTCTGTCACTCATCCAATCACCCTGAACGAATCCACCACCCTATCCTGACAACCCAACACAGACTTCAGCTAACACATCACACTTGTGCTTCACACCCCGGGCCTGAATTATTGGTCTGTATGTTTCCGCTCTCTTGGATGTAAGCACAGGTCCATTATTCACCAAATTTCTTGTTTGACAGCATGCCATTGTAAATCTACAGCTCTAGCACAGGTTTGGCTGCAGTTAATGCATCATGTTAGTATCACTCAGCACAACTTGGCTTTCCTGTAAAATGCACCTAAAATATTATATAACACATATATAATGACGCATATGTTAAGACAAAACACAATTATTCACTTAGATTACACTTTCACTTCTAAATTACAAGGTATATTAGAGTAATTAGCAATATTTATCCAATATTCTCTTTATGGTGAATGATGTTTTTTTGCTCTCTTTTTTTTCACTCTCTCTTGCTTTAATTGAGTTTACTCTCACTGCCATGAATGAATGAACCTGGCTCAGTTTCCCCCTAACTAAATGAGAGGCAATTTGCCATGTGGTTTTGTCTAGTTAGTTTTAGCATATTCTGATCCACAGAAGCCTTCATTTGC
This sequence comes from Ambastaia sidthimunki, assembly GCA_036877625.1. Taxonomy (NCBI): domain Eukaryota; kingdom Metazoa; phylum Chordata; class Actinopteri; order Cypriniformes; family Botiidae; genus Ambastaia; species Ambastaia sidthimunki. The sequence continues at coordinate 16,110 of JAZGTK010003424.1, forward strand.
TCCAGTAAACTGGACGCTTCACAGAACGCATGCTTTGGCAGTCTGTTGTTTATGTACAGACACACCAGCTCAGGTAACACTAAATTAAAAAATGTGAGAACCCAACGCTGACTCACTCAACTCCGCTGGCGTGAGTTCTGGCCTAGTGTGATATTCTGAGAAAAAAACATCTTTCTTTCACTTTCTTTGTATTGTAAGCAAAACAAATTAAACAGAACAGTGAAGTGATTCTCATAAAGCACGCGGCCCTCAGTAACCTCCCTTATTTTGAAAGATAAGTATTGGAAAATCTATAGAAATTAGAGCTTCCCTCAGCCAAAATGATTCTTTCTGTTTTGGTTATTCACATGGATTCTGAATTGAATGGTCAGGCCTAATTGGGTTGTTGGAGATAATGGCTCTTTTGGAGTGATTGTCAGCCAAAGGAATTGAGGTTTCTATGAAGTTCCTTCGGCAGTTCCCTGCATTGAGTATTCAGCGTGAGGCCCTGGCTGGCTCAAGTGCTCACAGCTGGATGCTTGAGAAGACTGGGGAACTGAAGCCATGTCAGGGGACTGAATAGGGCCTTGCTCTGTGAAGGCCTCTGTCCTTATTTTACTCAGCCAGTTGGAACCCTGTGTGTTTGAGCTTAAATTGAGATGCATACCTGAGCACGGCTGGATGAAGAAAAACTAAAGCCATTCATCTGCTTCTTAGAAATTGATTATTCGCTGGCTTCTTTGTTGTATCTTACAATATTATACACTAATTAACTGTGATTGTTTTCCCATAGTTTGTGTCTCTTTCATTAAACTAACATACACCTGAGTAATTTCATGATATTTCCTGCATTGAAAGTCTCTTTAAAAAACATGTAGCTAGAATTTAATTGTACCAGCATATGAACTGATGAGCTGGTATAAGTTTGGTAAACACACTGACACATATTACCAAAAGCGCACCTTTTACACACAGTGGATTTTGAACCTATCTTCCAAAATAAATAATTTTAAAAATATTTATTATTGCTTTTTAAATAATCAATTTAAACAATTATAGGTTAAAAAGTGTTTATTTGAAACACTGTGGGAAATCCATTCACAAATAAATTATAAATATGGTCACTCCAATTAAGCTACACTTTCTGTAGTATGTTAATTTTAAACTTGTAAATTCTGTTATCGACTCACCCAACTGAACACAAAAACTATTATTATAGTTTTCTTATTAGATGATTTATCTCCTCTTAGGAAGATGTGCACATAATGCCCCTGTATATTCTTCACCTCCAAATATTTTTCCGGTCCCCCAGTATCACACACCGCAAGTGTTCAGAAGGTGGCAACCATTATCCCATTATCTATAACAGGGGCCTCAGGGTACACGGACATAATTGTGCAGCTGCAACAATCAATGGGAAAATCACCACTATTGAGAGTGTTTTACCAAAGCTGAGGTGTCATCAGAGTCACAGGTCTGAGATCAGCCCGGTGGAACTCGTTGTCTTGTCAGAGGTGGGTGATTATGAGGCAGAAGAGGTCAAGCAATCGGAGCTGCAGTGCATTCTGGGAAATATCTTTCGTTCCTGGAGACCTAGAGAGATGGAGAGAATCATTTTATAGATTTAAAGGAATACATCAACCAAAAATTAAACTTCTGTTTTCATATACTAAACCCTCATCTCTTTCAAAACCCAACGCAAAATGAGTTACAGGAGAGTGTCAAGCTCCATGCAATGGAATTACAATGATAGTGAATGGTGACCACAGCCGTTCCTGGACACCATCTACTTTAATTGTATGAAAAAAGTTTCTTGGATTCTGTTTTATACTCATTTTGTTTTTCACAAAAGAAAGAAAGTCATGCAGATTGAAAACGACATGCTTGTGAGTAAAAGAGGACAGAATTAGTCATTTTTGGATGAACTATTTCTATAAAGTGCAAGAAAAGGTTAAAGGAATATACAACAAAACGAATTTCTTCGCGCACATGTAAAGTCTTGACAGTTCTGCTTGGACCAAAACCAGACAGCTCAGATCTTAAAATATGCTTTGTGCAATGTGATTAATTGCTAAATAAATATGTAGAATCATGTCGAATGTACACGCCAGAGTTACTGTCTTTCTTTAGCAAAGTTCTCCTTAGTCAATATAACCAGGTGGAACTTTGCTTTGTGTGGAAAGAAATAAAACAAAAAACTTTCTTTCCTAAAACCGAACAACATTTATACAAACTTCCTCTCTCGTACAAAAAAGAGAGAAAATCTCAGTTTGCTTTGACAAAATTGTGCTAAGTTCACAAATGCTTTTCTTTTGATATGTGGCGTGGGCTCACAGATTCCATCTACAAAGTTACCCCTCTCTTTGAACTGCGCAAATAATGGACTTTTAAAACGGGTTCATTACACCATGCTAATTTCTATTATGAGCGATTAAACGCAGCTCCCCACTCCTTCATATCATAGCCGTGGCCGGGAGCAGTGAGCTCCGTAGGGGTTCTGGTTCATTTGGACTCCACTCCCACCCTTCCCTCCGGTGCAACTATTCAGCCGACCTGGCCCGATCTATTCAGCGTGGATCTATTCAGGTCTGGGAAAGAAAAGCAGCCAGCGAGAGTGAGGGAGAGAGAAAGAGGACGAGAGAGAATGGTTTCACAGCTGCAAATGGCTAAACGCAGGGTTTGAGACTGCTGAGCATGCTTGATCTGCAGAGCTCTGAAGGGCTTTGGCCTTTGCTTCTGCTTTTTTCGTCTTTCTTTCTTTCACCTTCCCTCTTTTATTGTGCTTAATAAAAGAGGAGGAAGAGAAAGAAACTAAGAAACATGGTGTTCTGGATCACTTAAATGAGGGTTATTTTCAGCTCAACTTTACTGTTAAGTTTAAGCACTTTTGTTCCTATGAAATTACTTCATAGACTCTAAAGTCTATTTTTTATTTCTTTAGAAATAAAGCATTTTTAAAAATATATTATGTAAAATGACACACTTTATCAGTTTTAGCTGTAAAGAGAGTCTCTCAGTTTAAGCAGATCAGGCTGTACCTGTTCTCCATAACCCTCCCCCCCCTCCCCCCCTGCAAAGACATAATGACCACTTCCCCACAGCTCATCAGCCACTTAAGATAATGTAATGAGGTTGATAAATTACCCATAAATCTATTCCCCAGCTTGTGCCATGTGCGTATTGGTGGTGGATGGAAAAGCGATTGTGCAACTTTAAATAAATTGAATTTCCCTGGCAGGGCTTCTATTTTCAATGGGCTCCATTGAAGAAGTAATTCAATATGCCAACTGGAGTTTCTGTAGATTCAAGGCTTTGATATCCCCACATGTACATTGAGTAAAGTTTTGAAATTACATTGAAAAGTTTTGTAAAACATTTTTCCTCCTCCCAGATGTGTCATGTTAGGATTGCTCAACAATCCTTTTTCCCATATGCTGCATGAATTCAATTTTATCCATATAAACTGTTTGAATATCAGTCCTGCATAGACTGCAGCAATATTGTAATAACAGTAATACAAATAACTTTGACAGAGGCAGTCATCTGACATGTTAAGCTATTAATCACAGTTTTATCAAAAATGTATCACAAATTTTATTATTATTTAACCCTTGAGTGGTCTTAGAATTGTGTATACTCCCATTGTCTCAAGGGTCAACAATGACCCGCCTTCACTAAACCTCTAAAATGAGCAGCTAAATTGAATTTCAATCCTTAAATCTATTTTGCATAAAGAAACAACCTCATCATTCATCACAAACTCTGTAAATGTCTAGGTTTTAAAATGGTCATGGTTATTTTTGACCCCTAAGACAACACAAGGGTTAACTAAATATAGATGTTAAACTAATTTTTTTCTTTGGACCCTCTGCACAAATGATATAATTACACCACAGATCTGATATTATATTTTGTAATATTTAAAATCCTTCATCATTTTGTGTTTTTCACCTTATGCTGCACCCAGCCCATATTTAAAAATAAAGTGACACAGATACGTTACACATAAAACTGAAACAAAACCAAACAATGCGGCCAGACAAAGGTGCATCACCTTGTAAGCTCACGTAAGGCCAAACGTCACCTTTCACACATTCCTGCCCTGCGCCACACAAAAACCTGTTCCAGACCATCACTTCTTTTATCACATATTCAATAGTCGTCGCTATTAAAACACTGCTATCCAAATAAACAAGTTTTGTGTAAGTTTTGTGTTCTCACCCTGCCAGCATATGTGAGGCAGTACATCACAACTGAATTTGTGTGCTGATTGAAGACACAAGAGTGCAACACTGCGCAGGTAAACAGTCACTGATAAAAAAAACACAAGCCTGTTGCAACAACGCATGTCTTCTGTGAGGATGACATCAAGAGATGGGCAACATGCAACACTGAAGAACAGGTTACAGAGGAGACATCTTTCAACACGCTCAGTTTGGGCCGGTACGCGCCGATCTGTGGGAAATAAAAAGAACTTGGCAGGGGTGGGCGAGATCCACTCACTTTATTAAACAAACAATGGTGAGAAGTGTAAATGTTGGTGTACACACACAATAAAAAAACTCTTGCCTTGTTTGGACACCTGCGGTGAGGTTGTGCAAAAGTTCCCTTTGACTCAAGGCACTGGGCCTGAGTCGTAGCCAGTTATGCTGAAAAATAGCAACCGGTGAAGAGGTAATTCAAGCGTAGCTTGTTTCACACTGCAGTGCGTGTTTATTTTGGCCTCATATTAATGGGTTAGAGCATTCAAACTCTGTGCATAACATGTGCACCACTGCATAGCAGAAGTGTAGCTACGGGAAGAGTTTCACCTCAGAGCTTACTAGCCATGTGTCAATCTGAACGCAAACTATGAAGTCATTTATCAACATCAACACATCTTTTATAATAGACTGTTGGCTCTTATGAAGCAACATAAAATAACTAAACTGTTTACCTGAAAGATGACTGTTGGACTTGATGCAGTGACATAAACAATACTTTCTGTAAACATGACTAAGTCCTGCTGATTCAAGTACTTTATAATCTGCTTTTGAAGGAAAATGTGGTCCCCTCTTCATAAAAATTATAGTTCAAGATGAACATATTGGCAATTTTTACTAATGGCCCAGTCCTGATAACATTTCATAATACATGTCTTACATTATTACAAAGTCACATTATATTGAAGGCAAAATGTTCGTTTATGAACTGGCATAATTGTCTAAGAATGTACCACGCAAAACAAAGTGCATATGAAACTTTTCTTCATGCCTCATCTGAATGTTAGACAGTTTCCCATGTCTGCGTTTTTCTTTTGGTTTCTGGGATTCTCGCTTTTTAGACGTGACTCTCGGATTGGAGTGGATATGCACGTGTCCTATTAACCCAGGCATTTCCCTTACTAGTGTGCACCCGTTAACCATCCTGAGATGCTGGCCTCATTTCACGCCTCTCTGTTTTATTGTTGGCGAATAGCTCGAGCAGATGGGCTCGTTATCTTTGAAGATTCCTGCACGGCCAGCGTGATAAATCAACACAGTCCTGCAAAGCACGGACAATAACGCGCAAAACACAGCAAGTGCATGAGGCTGCATCTTTTCCAATCATATGCCATTTGAACCAATCAAGTTCAGGCCCACTTGACTTCACTCTCTTTCAGAGAAACACCAAATAGAATGTCTTTGTGTTTCACCGGCTGTACAAAACCATGCATGACTGTCTTTTATCTTTTTCCAGCTGTGGATGAGCTTCAAAGATAGAGTGAGAGAGAAAGAGAGAAGAAGGATCTTTAAACTGATATATACAAGTTAGTTTACTGGCACGCTGTGTCATTACCGCAACAGATCCAAAAATGTTTGTGGAGTGTTTGTTGAAATGTTCAGGTTTTAGGCTGAATTAAATGTTATGTAGGATAAAAAAGGTGCCTTTTTTAGCTTTTATTTAATAGCTCAGAAACAAAAATAGCTCACTCTACTGTGAAACTCTAAAGTTTTAAAATGTGTTACAGCAGATCCAACTCATATAATTGTATATATTAAAATAAGCTTTCCTTGTTTTGGATTTGAAATGTAGCTAAGCAGTTTTTTTTATTTACTTGTCCTATTGGAAATAACCTTCAGAGCACTAACCTGTCTCTTTATTGCTCTTTATGATCTCTTTGTCTCTCTGTGTCACTTACTAGTTATTTGCAAAGCAAATGATTTACAGTGGACACACTGACAGATAAATCACATGGGAAAACATGTTGACGGCTCTCTCAGAATAGAAGGCCAAAATACCTGAACCAAATGCTATTTGGGTTAAAGAGGACACTTTATTTGTATGGATCTTTTTCAATTTGGTTTATCAAAAATATTTGTATGCCTTATTTGAATTACAAAAAATAAATGCATGGTATTATTGTGACTACAATAATATTTGCGTTCTTTAATAGAAACAAACATAAAAATATTTTAGTTTAGTAAAAACAACATGTATAAAGCTAGCTGCACAGCTTTAAGAAACAGCTAATTTAAATATTAAATCAGTCTTCGGTCACCATGCTATTGTGAATACCTGGTCACATCTTTCTCTGCCTGTTGCATATTTTACAGTTTAAAACATATTCAAAACTTTTTCCATGTATTTAGCGCTGAATTACCCCTTTAAGACGCGTTGCGAGTGAAAGGGGGTGGTGTCGTTTCGCACTTAGGGTGGGAAATATGGGCGGAGCTAACGCGGGATGACTGACAGCTGGCTTCTGGGCACGTCCAAAATCGTGGCGCCCGAGAATTCCAAAGCAGCCAGTGAGATCCGGATTTCGGCCGTCCATCATTCCCAGTTAACCAATCGGGAAACAACATGGGAGACTCTTTCTAACATCTGATGTGTCCAACGTGGGGCGAAAGAAAGCTCGGATAAAAGAAAGTAAAGTCCGGGCGGGGGGAAAAACAAGCGGTGGAAACGATCAGAAGTGCGAGGTGGATCTGTGAATGATCAGATCGCGGGACTTTTCGGATAAAGATCAAGATAAAAACTTCGCAATTTCAGGACCGATCGAGGACTGCAAAGTTCACAACAGTCGGGTTGACGGGAACTGATTTCAAAAGTGAATTATTATCATTTACTTGCACGATCTAAACGAAACCAATCCGAGTTGGGAATCTTGCTATCAAATCTGCGAGGAAACGAGAGCCTCAAAGTTTTTCTGGGAAAAGTTAGTTTGATGATGGCGGACTTACTTTTAAAGCGCACGTATGGAGTTCAAGGACACGATTTTTTATGTTTTTACCTTTTGTTGCCTTGAAACATTTGGGAGCAAAACATTACGTTAACTCGAGAAACACCGCAGACGATTTAAACTACTCGAAGAACATTTGATCTAGCGGACCCCTCTTGCCAAAACAAAGCCCCCATCTCCCATGCAGACCCCCTTTTCAACCTTTTAAGGACAACTGCTCGCCACATGCATTTAGTTTTGGCTTCTGGACAACTTTCTTGTATTGCCTTGTAGTGATTTACCATTGATTTACTTACGTGTGGCAGCGGCGGAGATATTGTTTTTTACTGTGAACTGTTTTGAAATGCAGGACTCATGCATCGGCCAAAAACAGCGCAATATAATGTGATGTTACCACTGCGTAAACAAACAACTTAATGAATGCGAGTTACCCAAACTCCTAAAACTCAAAAACCTCAATCGTTGCGTTTGTGGTTGAGACAAATCGGTCGTTAAGCGCTAAGACAACTGGATACAAAATGGCGGCGTTGCCGGGACAGATCGGATCGCTTTTATATTATGTGTTTTATTGGGTTTTAACGTTGCAATTGTTAACCGATTATGGATTGGGCTCGGACGCACCGTGTCCTCTAAACTGTACGTGCACGGCGGACACGACCGACTGCAGTCGCCTAGACATCACCGATGTCCCTCAAGACCTCCCCGCGAGAACTGTGCATCTGTAAGTACCTTTAAACAGTCCCAAAGTAAAACTAACCCAGTATTGATCAACTACTAGTAATGATCTTTTAACAGGTATAATTTAACTGCATGATCTGCTTGATTATAATATATTACTGTCATAAGTTTAGAAACTGACAGACAGTTTTGGGAGGTCTGCTGATATGATGAGTTGAAGTAATGAATCAACAGTCATAAATAAACTTTTATTTATGAGTTATGAAAGTTGTGGATATTTTGGTAAGTCATTTGGACTTTAAAATCACATCACCTTTTAGGCTTATATATTTCTGGGGCCTCATATCCGGTGTAATTAGATAGAATGAAGTGAAGTTTTTATCCCTTCTCATAATGGATGTGTTTAAAGAGTTTATTTTTATATATACCTACTTCAGTTCTACTCAACATCTTTCACAGGTGTCATCTTGTTGCGTTTTTTTTGTGTAACTTTACAAACTAATAGTTTTTTTATAGGATTGTCATTTTGCAGTTACATTATGCATTTATATATTGTTGGTTTTTAAATGTTTTTTGCCTTATGCTTTGATAGATTGCAATGATAGATCTGCACAGATCCAATAAAAAAAAAAAACAACAGAGCCAGTTATTGTACTGTTATCTTACATTGTATGAACTCTCAGATATATCTCAAAAGATTATTTTTTTAAACTGTTGAGAACTTGTGTAGAAAGGCTACAAGCAGTTTAAATTTTATTTGATTTCCTTATTTTCCCTGTGCATTTTTCCTTGAACCATACAACACTTTTTGCAGTTTCTCCTTAACCTTGTTTAAAGTTAAGTTTTGGTGTGATGTATCTCCACAGCCTAGGTTAAGTCACTAAAGTGTTATCTGCTTGTATGCTCTTCAGTTGCCGATATCACAATCATATTTTCAAAGGGAACGATTTTACTGCCAGTATTATCTTTAACACCTCTACTGCATGTTTCATCACTACTGAAGATACCTTTTCTGTTGATTTCACAAAGGCACTTGTTATTCTTGCCAACGCAAGTTTAAAAGATGTTATCACAAACAAGTTTCAGCACGGAAGCGGTAACTAAAGTCATGAGTTATCTCTTTTGCAATTTGTCACATTTTAATCATTGGGCCTTTTTTTTAAATATGATTTAAATAAGTGTGAGACAAATGCAACTACTGTTAACTTTTTGAGGGTGAAAAGATTATTAGTAGTAACAAAGGGCAGTTGGCATATTGTGTTGCTGGTAAATAATAGTTCTTTGTTAGATGGGGCAGTGAAACATTCATTACACATGATATCAGGCTTTAGACGCTGGTGATTGTGTAGGTAGATTTGCTGATGTTCTGCCTCAAGGACTGTCTAACCTAGTGCTGCTGAGTAATTTGACCTGGTCTGTCTGAGTGCTGTAGTTTGTGGTCCATGTATAGACGAATCATATATGTTTAAAGTCATTCACAACCTGTTTTACTTATGTAATATGACTTATTGCTGAATATAGTTCTTCATTGTGACATAAGAAATGTTGGATTAAGCTTAAAATGTGCCAGTGGATTGTTCATTTACAATTGGCATTAAACAGTTAGTAAATTGGTAAACCTGAATTTAAAGTGTTTGGGCATGTTTTAAACTAGTAGCAAAAGCACTTTAAACATTGCTTTTGTAATAGGTCACAGCACAAGGTAGACATTGTATATGTATCTTAAGGTAACAATGGACTGTCAGAATTGTGTGTTAAATATACTTACTATATTCTTATAAATCTTACACCTTTCCCTATTGAATAGTCTCTGTTCATGTTCAGTGTCTTTTTTACACCTCTGACAGCATGGGACGAGAACTTGTTTTTCAAGAGTCCCCTAAAACAAAAAAAAAACAGTGACATTTCAGACATCTTAATGTCCATGTTCACACTTTCTTCATGATCGGTCCAGCATAAGCTGAATTTTAAGGTTAGAGGTGTTTCTCTAGGTGCCTGTCTGCAATATATCAATCAAGAGGAGAAAAAGCTTCAGTTGGAAAAACCCAACGGACATGGAGTCCCTGAGTATAAAATCAAGCCTTAATACCTTCCAGTTGTCCAAATAATTTCTTTGCTCTTTGTCAGTTTTTTTAATGGCTCCCCTGTGGCTTGAGGAGACCTTGATTGTGATGGTAGGAAGCTGCAAGGTGTTGGCATCACTGGCCTGTACGTGGCCCTATGTGGATTAGGTTAGATATGGGCCTTGGGAACTCAATTAAGATAAAGAAACTGAGGAGATTTGTGTTGTAGAGTTGTAGATTGTGGTTGATGGGGTTAACCTAAGAGGAGATGCTACTATAATCAAGCTGGCTTTGCAATTGCATGACAAAGTCGGCTGAGTTCTCCACCTATAAATTTTTAAATTAATGTCAGCTGAAAAAGTCGTTGAAATTCCTTGAATGAAATATAAATGATTGCCCTTGAACATTTTCAAGTTTGGTTTTGATTATGGACATTTATCAGACATAATCCTATGCTTGGCTCTATGCATTCATCAGTGCTGACTCTCTAAGTCATGATTAATTAGTTATGTTTCAGATTAAATGGCTATTTAATTTTGTCTATTTATTTAATGTACTGTGAAGTGTATTTTTGACAGGACACCAAGAAGATGGAAACAGTTTGCCTCGCATTGCTGAAACATATGAGTCTTATTCCTCAAAGTAAACTGCAGGCTTCTGACCCTTTGGTGGCTTCCTTGATTGTTTTGAAAGCAGAGGGGGTAGTGGTTGGTATGTGCAACCTGGGTTGCCACATGTGCGAATGTGGTTTTGGTCCCTGCTTTAGGGTTGGTAAACAGCCCTCCAGATTTTTCTCGCCACCATAAAGTGTGTTTTGTTGTGTTTTTTATAAGCGTGTGTCTGTGGGCTTCTCTTTTTTTTATAGGCATTGTCACCTGTTGTTGAATGTTGAAACCTGAATGTTAGGGGCGTGGTGTGTCTTTAGCCTGGCCAAAAGAGTTAGTTCAATGTCACGGTCCACAGCTTTCCATTGTTTGTTTCAATGCGTGGAAACAGTCTCATGCATATCATCATATCAGCAGTCAGGCTGGTTTTAATACTTGTTAATTTCGTTATCTGAGCTGTATGCTCAGTTAATCCCTTTGTTTTAGACCTGAGTTGCACTTAAACCAGCAGCTGGGAAGACAAATTGCATTTGTGATTTTTGACAGAAAACGCACGAGATATGTAAAACCAGAACTGCTTTGCTCCAGGTGTGTGCAGTAGCCTGGAGCAGAGTTTGCTTGCGTTATTGGATTGTGAGTTAAAGGAGTGCCTTGCTGTGTTTGGCTTGGCCTGCATGGCACAGAGGTTAACGGCACCTTCCTTCCCTTAGTGCTGAATTTCTATGCATTTAAGGGCACTTATTGGAAAATAGACTTTATATCTATTGATTTATCACCTGGATGGTATTGAGGCTTATTTTAGCCTT